>OMKZ01034726.1:0-10458 GCA_900302535.1 Neoniphon sammara | reverse complement strand
TATTACTGTTTTTTTTTTTTTTTTTTTTAAACACAGCTGTCTGCAGGATGCATAGCGATGAGGTCATGTATCTATTGGTGGCTATTTAAGATGAATAATTTTAATATGAGGATGGTGAAACAAAGTAAACTTTGTTTTAGTATCATTCACCTAGGTTACACCGCCACTCGCTCTCTTCATTCACTCTCTAGCTCGCTCGACCACCGCTGCTTGCTCTTCACTCACTCTCTCCCTCGCTCGACCACCACTGCACGCTCTCTTCGTTCTCTCTCTAGCTTGCTCGACCACCGCTGCTCGCTCTCTTCATTAACTCTCTAGCTTGCTCGACCACCGTAGCTTCTCTCTTTTTCTCTCGTCTTTCCTAAAATGAATCGGGAAGCCGACAGCAAGTCTGATTTTTCTTTTAATGTTATCGAACGAAAAAAATGTCCTCCCTTCGTCCCCTCGTCTTTGTACTCCCTCATGCTACAGTGCAACATGTAATGTGAACATAGGCTCTTCCGGTTTGCGTGCCGTAAATCATTTCGTCTGATTTGGCCAGGAATCCGACCTGGTGGCAGGCATTTAGAATAACTATATAGAGACGTCACTATTAAATTGAGACTGTTTCATAACCAATTAAAAACTCCTTGTAGCTGTTTCAAGTGTCCTTTGCTGTAACATTTGAAAGAGCTTCTCGGGGTAACAGGATTAAGCCGCAGAGCAGTATATTAGTATTGTGTTGGGGCTCGAAACACTCAGGATTAAGTTAATTGCCTTGGCAGTCACACGGCAGAATTAAAGCATCTCTCATGTGAAGTCCTCGACACGAGGATCCAGCCTGCTTGCCATTTCTGACATTAGTCACATCCACTACTGTACACAGAGGCACGCTTTGGCCTTAGATGTCTCTGTCGCTCGTGGGTGAGGAAGTGCCCCTGAGCACTACAGAGCCATGGCATCAGCTCCATGTTATTTGTTCTTTTTCTCTGCGGTCCTAGTGTCCTGTTAGCCATTCATGGTCACTGCCAGAAAAAACCTCATCCTCCACAAACACGACTGTCTTGAGAAAGAGATTAGCTAAGCTGAGACAAACATTAGGCTTCATGTCTCAGTTGTTTCAAAATTAAGAGTTGAAAGAAAAGCTCATTGCATGCAATCTCATCCAACTGCTTGACTGTATGTTGATTTAAAGCAGAATAAAGCAGCATTGTCCTTTGGTGTGACAGTCATCCAGCCACTGACTGGATTTATTCTTATCCTGTTTGGGAGCAGCAGTGATAGAAATTGCATGTTTGTTTAAGCATATTCATTTAAGGCAGTTTACAATATGCCTGCATTTGTATTCTCAGGGGGCAACGTCAAGGACTCACAGGTCTTTGATGATGTTTGCTATCTGGTCCTGTCAAGGTTTGGAAGAAGAGTGACAGAGAGAGGTGCTGAAAGGAGAAAATAAGAAATAGCTGCTGTTTGTCAGTAAACAAATCAATGTGAGGAGCTGCTGTGATGATAGGCCTGGGCTTTCATTATATTCGGTAGCAGTGCAAGGCGAACCACGGGGCAGTTTGAGTAGATGTCACGACTCCTGTGTATAGAACTGAGCTCATAACAGTGATAGTAAATGGAGATCGAGTCAACAGCATATGCATTTTTAGTTCTAAATGCCCTCTGAGCAATTTAAACATCATTTGGCAAGACATTCAGCTGTCATTGACTTAATCATTACAGCACAGCCGTACAGAGTGAAGGTCAAAGGTCATGGACAGTGCTTGGCTAAGAAGGTGAAAGCAAGTTGAGGGGAGTGGTCTTGCTGTAGCTCTCAGCCTTGTGTCCCCTGCTGAAAAAATCTCCGGAGGCCCTGAATGCCTGATGAGGTGGCGGAGACAGAGAGGGGCTTTTTCCCCCCCGAGGCTTGTGGGTGCTACAGATCCACCATGAATGCCGCAGCACAGGGATTTTTCACCCCCGGGTGGGAGGTTTGGTCAGGGGCCACATAGCTGCGGCTCTTTTTTCCGAGGAATGCTTCCCGTGCCTGAGTCCCACCACAGGCCTTGTTGTTGTCCCAGATGCTCGTCCCCAGATGGCCAAACATCCTCTTCACATCAAGGAAGAGGAGGAGAACTGAAGAGCCGGAGGCCCACTCCCTGCATTCTTCGTGCCCTGTGGATTTCACCGACTCCTTTCAGCTCCCCTCTCCTCTCACTCTGGACTGGAGTTTCTTCATCCAACTGATCAAACCGGCGCCTGATCTTGCCGTGCTCACCCAAATGTTTAACCTACACTGTACAACAGACAGGGGTAGTGATGGTAATTGTTCTGGGTACAGTGATCTCAGCCTCCCAGACAGCAGATGACATCAATTATTCTTCATAATTTTGCCAGTATTATCAGGCTCTCTCCTCGCCTCAGTTGCAGACATCTTGTAGTTGTCATGGTGCATTAATCAAAAAGAGATAACAGGCTATTATCCAGCTCGGTCTCCAACTATCAAAATGTCTTGGCCGCATTGGAAAAAGTTGAAAACAACATTTGTATGAGGTGAGGGTCCATGGGGGTCTAATAGGCATCAACTCACAGAGCAAAGTATTTGATATGGATAGGAGTGTATGAAGCAGATGTTGGCCTCCATGCCCTGCTTTCAGGTGGCTCAAGAGTCCCACAGCTAAAGCAGTGACAGACAGGTCTGTGAGACCGTCATTATCTGGGGTTTTCAGCTCACGAACAAATGCAATATTTATGAAGGGAACCAAATATCTGACAAAGTGATGGCAGCATGCTTTCGGCAGGTCCTTACCTCCCTCTGCACAGTTATGCATCAGCTTGTTGGATAATTGGCCCTTAGTGCTGTTTACAAGTTGTGCTTGCTTTGCGTAACCCATATCTCCAGCATGATATCCTCGCAGCTGAAGGGAGACAGGTGATTTTTTTTTTCCCGAATGTAACGAAGGATTGTACAGAAAAAGAAACATGCAGCATCATATCTGTCCTTTCATCTCACCTCTCCTTCACTCCTATTTATCAGCCTCTTTGTGAATGTCAAAAAAATGGAAACATGGCATGAAAAGCTTATTTGTTCATCATTTTTTCTCCCTCTACCGGGCCTCTTTTGAATACTCTCGAACATTTCTGAGGCGAGCACACTGCCTCTCAGCTAGGCATGGCAAAGAAGTGTACTTGAAAGTTTGCAGTTAAGACTGCAGATTGCATCGAAAACCTCTATGACAAGATGGCTCTGAGTTGTCAGGCTCTGAGTGGCATAGACAGCTCTGGTTAATGAAAGATCAAGCCGCTAATTACCACGTCTGTAACTGTTACGTGTGTGGTGCTACTGAGGTGAACTAAAACAGTCGTGGTTGTCGATTGACTGACTGATTGCAGTTTTTGCGGAGCTGAGGGGAAGACAGAGTCATTGAAGAGACAGACAGTCTCTGTGTGATTGAGTGTACCTTGGAGAGCAGGCTGTCACAGGGTTGCCAGTCACCCTGCAGTCAGAACTAGTTAAACTTACTTTCGTCTTGTTCAGTTTCTAACCATTGTAGCTTAAGAGCTGCACTAAGAGAGATCAAGCAAAAGAAACAGAAATAAGATGGAGCAGGTGATGGAATATTGGTTGCAGCAACATTAACTCAGCATTCAATCAATTTCAATTTATGTCATAGAACATAAAAGTAAAATATGTTTCTCTTTGAATGTGCAATGCCTATCAAGGACAAATACTTCATTGAGTGCCACTTAATTCACTTGAAAAAAGTGATGGTAGAGAGCAGCTTAGCCATTCAGCCAAGATGAAAAAGGAATAAAAGGGGGGTCAAATGAAAACTGTTAGGCCTATGAAATGCCTTAAACTTTGAGGACTGAATTGAACTTCACCTAAACCAGCTAGTATACATACCTGTATGAGGGACGTTTGGTTGCACCACCCAGGATTCATGACCTTTTCGAAAGTGGGCTTCATTCAGAGCATGACTACAGTCTATGAATGGGAGGTTTAAAAAGCTGGGGCATTTTGAATGTCCCAAAAAGAAAATGTGTTGCCTCCATCACTGTGGCATCTGCTTGAGCAAAGAAGAAGGAAGAAGAAGAAGGAAATTGTAAGAGACATCATTTTCTTCTCATTCATCTGGATATATCTTCATCTGGAGTTTCATCAAAATTCAATGAAGTGAACAGTTTCAGATTTTGACAAAATGATAATGATGATAATGAAAACATAAAATTTTAAAAAACACAGATAGACAAAAAATAAAATATCTACAATTTGCAGCAAGACAGTTATTGCTATTGTCAGGTTTTGGAGATTAAAATCTTACAGTATATATAACTTTTAAAGTTCAGGGTTTGCATATTATTCAGAAACTGATTTTGTGTCTTTTCGACTTGTGGTGTGAAAGTAGTGATTTTGTTTTACGGTGAACAGTTCCTGTCATAAGGACCTACACCCACATCTGTCCCTCTTTCCTCATTGACTACTGACATGAAAAATTAAAACAGTTTTGAATAACGGCGGAGTGCATACTCTAAAATCAATGTTGCTGATCAGTACTAGATGAGTACCTTTTGATCACATTATACAAGGTTGGCGCTCTTATCCAAAACAATTTACAACGAGTGCTTGTCACAGGATAGTCTGCTGTCCCATTCAGTTTAAAACTTTATTGTCTCATAAAAGAAATTGGCTTGCAGACAGGCTTTATAATAGAAACACATCAAACACAAAAACGTGCGATGCAAACAGAGCTGATCCTGTCTTGTACCGCAAGGACAAGCTTCAGTTAAAGGGACATTAAGTAATCTATCATTTTTATTGACTTGGAATTGCAGCAGCATCGACAGATTTCTGGCAAAGCTTCCAGTGGACTGTAATAGACAGAATCACTGCCCATCATCGCACCTCTCCCCCCTGAGCGTGAGTCAAGTAGACATTAAATCACATTTCTGGAGTTTCATGAGTTTAATAGGCCTGTTGTTTTCTCCAAGACATCTCTATTTAGCTCATTTGTTGGAATCAAAAACAGCTTTTACATGGATAATAGACTGAATATAAATATTGTACAGTTTTTAATGCAACTAGAGGGACTCAAACCAATCATAGCAGTTATTACAACATGGGAAAGCTGCAGTAAGCAGAGCCACACCCTTAATATTTTGATGAAAATGGGAGCAAATCAAAGCCAAAACTTGAATACTGAATAAAATTAAACAGTATTTTAAAACATCTTACAGGCAACCTTGAAGTAAAACTGCTGTCCTCTATCTTTGTGCATAGTGGCTTTTGCACCATGCATGGGTTGTTTTTAAGTACAGGCCAGGAAGCGAGTTTTAAAAGCCGGAAATCTTAGCGGCACTAATCACAGAGTCACTGGTATTGATCAACATCCCCATTAACCAACACAGCTATATTATGATCAATTTGTGCGATGGAGCAGTAAAAATCTTTAATAATATCAAACAAGAAGCCAGTAACTTGACGGAGTGCAGTAAAAAGTTATTTATCGACATATCAGTAATCAAAATGTTTATAGCCAAACAGTGTGGAAATACAGTCAGGGGGAGCATTGCAGACTCTGGTGGACTGATAACGCTCCATCAGTTTAGGGTGTTGAGCAGCTCTCATTTGTTTTTGTTTATAAAGGACAGGAATAGATAATGGGTGATAAAAATGATAAAGGGGACTCATAAACAGGAATCTCGCCGCAGCAGCGCAGTAGTTTTCACTTTTTGAAGCAGGAGCACAGATGATTCATTTGCAGCTACAAGGTCAACACACACAGGCTTTGTTTAGTGGGAAAGACACGGTGGTGGATTCCATCAAAACAACACACTTTAGGTTGTCTGCGAACCAAACCAGACTGTGATGTTTGTACTTCGTACTTGGGCAAGTCGGAAAAAGGGTATTTTGCCCAAAACGTTGGAGTATTCCTTTAAGTGATTATAAAACAGTAAGAATACCTTGTCCTAATCTTATGGGGAGTTGACCTTCACAGTGAGGTTGTGTGTTAAACACATTTCAACTTGAACAGATTAACTTGTTTGACCTGAAAAGGAATGACACGTGTGTCTCATATTTCCTATTACTATTATGACTATTAAACTAAACCTATTGTATATGCTTATTCAAATCTCTCTACTGCAGTCTTAGAGCCATAAAACACACAGAGTGATTCTGTAATGAACCACACTGCTGAATGCCAAGATAACTAAGCAACCGTTTCACCAATGACTTCTGCCAACAATCTCCAAGGACAAATACTGCAAAACAGTGCAAAATTTTGAAAGAGGATATTTTAGAGATTTCTTTAAAAGAAAGTAAAAGTTTTTTAAAGCAAATGAAGTAAAACTGTTGTGCTGTGCTGGCAGTGTGCACTCAGCATTTTTCCACTCAGAACTCTTCAAAAGGGGGAAGTGTCACGGAGAACCCACAGGCAGCCTTCCAAGCAGGTTAGAGCCAGTCACAATTATTCTGTTTTCATTTCTCCAAGCATTTTCATTAGTGAACAGCTTTTTAACTAGAGAAAGTCCCAGGGGAGGATTATGCAGGCCAGCTTACATACGTGTATATGAGTCCTCTACTTTCTCAAATATGCTACTCTTACTCCCAGTCAGTCTGTATATACCTGTCACTCTTTGCTCACAGTTCATCCTCATTCACAAAGCTACAGTGTATACGGCACCTCAGTTTTCTTCATTCCATTTAAAAACTTTTGTTCCAGCTTTTTGCATGGTAATGGGTATTTGGGCTGATTGAGAATCAGGATTTGGAATATTTTGAATGTTGTAGGACTAAAGCCTCATTTTGCTCCTTGTGGTTCCAGAATTGGCATAGAATGGGACAAAGTTCTTGACGATCTCAACATCAGTTTCCTTGTCCCACCCGAGGAATGTATAAAGAAGGAAGGGACAGTACGTCACTGAGTTTGAAATTAGTGCCAAGGGTGCAACAATTCAGTGCGGTTGTCATTGTTTTGAATGGGCTTGCCATCTCTCCGTTTATGCCTTATTTAACAGGTTAGATCCTCAGCCAGGTGTCGGAAATATGAGTAATTTGTCTGTTGCTATATTTGATATATTGGATTGCACATTTAAAAGGTGCATGTGGCTAACATTAACTTTGTTTTGTTAACATTCACTAACGACAGCTCAGGCTCTGTGCAGCTGCTGGACAAACTCCTGATGTTTTGAGACCAGTCAGAGCTCAACAAACATGCACTTTGGCAAAAACCACCAATCTGCATCATGTAAAGTGTGTTTTGTTATCTGGTTGAATCTCTGTCTTGTAAAAGTTCAAACAACAGAGTTATAGTGGTTTATTATGGGATTTTCCATGCTTGTCCTATTGCACAGTGAGAGGCTGTGTGATGAGGTGGTCTTGCTATAGCTTGCATCTTCACAAAGTGAAAATAAATCCTCTGGTCGCACACATCACACAGTCTTCATTTATTTATTCTTCATTCAGTAGCGCACAGAGAATTCTTCTCCAAGCATGTCTTAATCTTAGGTATGTTTACAGTTTACAAACAACTGAGACTCAGCAGCCTGCAGGCAGCAGATCGACAGCTCTGTTGTTCTCCAATGTGGCCAGTTTTGGGGCAGACTGATGATCACAGTTTTTCCTGGTCAGTACAGTTGCTACTTGTCTGCACTGATGTTTTCTCCATCCCGACTCCCGAAGAAAAACCAAAGTTTCATTTTCACTTTTCAAATTACACGGGCAAGTGCACAGAAAGGTGTGATGACGATTTACAAAGCGCAACGTCTAATTGGATCGATTTTCTGGTTGAGGCGGTGCAAACAAGAGCAAACTACCAATTTGGTTCGGGAAGGTCCAAATGAAGTGATGAAATGAATAGTTTAAATGGAATATAAACCAGGAAAAAAATAGGAGCCCCTCCTATGTGCTCCCAAAAATTCCAGATTATTATCCCATGAGGAGAAAAAATAAATTATTTAAAATGACTATTTTTGTTTTTATACCATGAGAGGTGCCGGATCAGCGCGAATAGGTATTGGAACACAGGCAGTCAAAAACCGGGAGGTCCCGGATACTGTTCAGCATGATCTGGCACAAATTAAGCCCTGGAAGTGAGCAAATGATCGGATATCCGCCTTTTGCTGCTCATTTTCAGCGCTTCCAAAGTACAGATTTTTAGGCAGAATCATTTGAAAATTGCAGGAGCCAACACATCTGGCTTGAGACTGTCTATCCAACACATTTAGCAGGGTTTACAGTGTAAATGTGAGATCATCTCCAGTGTGTGATTGCCCATCAATTTTTCAAAGTTCTGACAGTACATGTACTGAAAATGTGGGTTCATAAAATCTTTTTTGGTGAAATTGAGGGCAAGACCTTGAATTTATTGCACTTTTAAGGTTTTTTGCCAACAGCATAATTGAATTTAAAGTCACTAACATGGGTCATTAGAGACTCTGTAATGAAGTATGTACATATGGCTGGGTGATATGGACAAAATCATATATCACCATACTTTTGACCAAATGCCTCAATATCAATATTGTGACGATATTGCAGAGATGGTTATTGGTGCTTTCATAATATATTTAAACGCAAGAGATTTTGGATTAACAGTTAGTAGAATAGTAATGTGGATATGATGACCAAGCTGCTAGAGGCAAATAATAGAACAGCTACAACAGTCTAATAAGTTTAGAAAACTGCATCCCTTTACTGAAATGCCACCTTTAAAACTTGTGCTATATCATGATATTACAATATCTGAGATCCCAGATGGTATCTAGTTTTATATCACAATATTAATATAACATTGATATATTGCCCAGCCCTACAATGAAGTACTAATTGTAATGGCCACGGTAGCATCAAAAAGACATGCTGTGAGTGCTTTTGCAGTTGATTTCAGCAGTGTCCATTGGCATGGTAAGACTGTACTGGAGGGCCACACTGAGACAGGCAAGACTTAAGTAGCTTTGTAGTGAATCAACTGCTAAGACCTGTCAGAATTGATTGGTATGATGGAAAGAGTTGGGAAAATAAGATACAGAGCTAAAATAACTTGATTGATGAAACTGCAGTGTCTTTGGCACTGTGATTTTCTCCTTTGGAAGCTTAAAGAAAAATGCTGACATTTACTCACCATGGGGCTGAAGGTAAATATCACCATGAAGCCCATAGAGTGGCAGTAAACAACCAAGATGAAAAACGAACAAGGAGTTTGAACATCTGCCTTTGCCTTACTTGTTTTGTTCAAGGCCTAGTACCGCTTGTAGCAGTGTATGTATGTATTTACTTTTGATACAAGAGATTTAGGAATCCCACAGTGGACTAAACGATGAGGACAGTTATCAGGGATGTTGGTTTTATTTCGACTCTCTTTTCACCAGCCGTGAAATGTGACATTTAGCTCCTCTCACAGTAAAAAAAATCCTACCTAGCATATTGAAGAAGCGTGGATAAAACTACTTGTTCCGGACCCAGAAACACTCGCCTTTGTCGCTGCTCGGCGCCCAGATCAGATAAGTGTCACCATGCATTGAGTTGAAAATCCATACTTATAGGAGTTATTTTAGTGACACTAGCCCTTTTGTTCTTCAGGAATAACTATGCAGCTCTGACAATAGGCCACTGTTTGGCCAGTATTAGCATGCAGATTCCCTGGTGTAGTGCTACACCATTTCTGCCAGTACAGTGCGGATATTGTTTTGGAGGCAGGAATGCACTGGATGCCCTGCACTGTGGGAGCCGGCTAGCATAACGGTTAGCTGTCCGAGCGACTGTTACAGGACCAACCGTATCTCCACGCTTTAAAGCATAATACATTTTTTGTTTATGCTTTAATTGTTGAACTGAAAAATCAGCCATTTTATTTGTAGATGTAATCTAATACACTGTACAAGCAAGTAGTACAGCCTGAAAGTGCCATAGTCAGCTTTGTTTGATTTCACTTCATCACTTCTTTTAAAATGTATTTATGGAAAAAAATGTTTTGAATCTAGTATTTTATAGCATAATGAAAAAATAAATGAGCATATAAAAGGGTTTTGCAAGCACTGCAATGCATCAGATCAAGCTAGGATTTGTGAGGAGAACAACTTGAATTTGAATATGAACTTTTTGACAAAAGTCTGCACTGAACAAAAGCAGAAAGTTGTGGAAATGATCTCAGAGATGGGAGGAAATGTTCTTAAGGACTGAACAATTTTCTTTTTTCTTTTTCTTTTTTTTTTTCCTTTTTTCACATCCTTCCCTCCCATCTCTACCTTTTCTTGTTGAGCAGGTAAGATTCATGACAGTCAAAATGGAAGCATTAGCTCTGCCAGGGCTCTTGTGCAGCAGGAAGGGCAGGGTCTTATCAAAAGAGCCCATTGTGCTGGCTGATCTTGTTGTGTGCCATGCAGGCCCAAGCCCATAGATGACCCTTGTTGTTTCTGCGCAGGCCTGGGTGAGGCAGATGTGAACCAGAACAATGGCTGCGTCTCGGAGAAGCCGGCGGTGACTGACTCCAC
>OMKZ01034720.1:37698-47796 GCA_900302535.1 Neoniphon sammara | reverse complement strand
GGGCAGTTGAAAGCAGCAGAGGAGAAAGAAGGGCAGAGCTCTGAGATGAAGGGAGGGTTATGCGATTTGAAGCGAAGAGAGAAAGAGACGGCGAACAGCTCGGTACAGTAGTATTGCACAAGTGAAGTGCACTCTGCGCTCCTCTCATGTTTCTGTCTCAGTTTTGGTCTTCCGTGTGCGCGCTGTGAGGAAGGAGGGGAGTTAGCTCGCTGACAGTTTTCTGAAAGCGCACACCTGTGGACGGGGCGTGGGAGCGTTTGTGCCATGACAGAGTAATCCCCCGCGCTGCCTGTGTCCTTTTTCTCCCTGGTGCGGGGTAATGAAGCTGAATAACTGGGGTCACACAAAGTGTCTACGGGGAGCAGCGGAGGGAGGACACACACACGTATACGCTTACACTAAAACACACACTGAATTTAATCAAGGACAAGGAAAGCATAATAGCATTGTGTAATAGATAAATGCATGTACCCGCTCACTGTTCCAAACATTACCACACACCCACTCAGGAATCACATGTGAGACACTTGTTTGGTTTCTAAACAAATTACTGAATATTTGTTAGTTTTTTGCCAGCTCCCCTGTGAGAAGATACTGTATCATACTGCATCGTCGTTCTGCCTCTTAATTACTGTATGTAGATCAGCTGTAATCATCTACAGTAAACAGCCGCTGATCAGAGTGCTGCCTGCCTTCTGCACAGCTCTCCTCACAGTAGGCCACATCTGAATAGTTAATGGTTCCCCTGTAAAACCGAAAGCTTCAGACTGATCCAAATTAGAGAGGAGCTCGCTAAATCAGGAGGGGAACGGATAGAGCAGATAGCAGTGGAGCTCTTCAAAGTCCTCTTTAATAAAACATATTAGCCAACGCTCTCTGGTGAAGGGCGTTGGTGGTGGTGCTGCAAGAGGCAGTTGCTGCGGTGGTGATGGGCTTGGATGTGCTAGCCTAGCGAGGGGTGTAAGCTCAGCTCCTTGCCCCAATATGCTGCCCGACCAAAGGGCTGCGTCTTGTTAGCGTATGGTCTGCAGGATCAAAGGCTTGTGATGGGAGCAGGTTACAAATGGGGGTTAATTAGCCTCGTCGTGGTTCAGACAGCTCCAATAGCCAGGAACCATACTTACTTATTTTTTATAGACTTTATTCAGTGTTAGAGGACTAATTCATTCTTGCTTAAGGCTTGATATTCCCCTCTCCCTGAATCTCTTTCTCTTCTTGCCTTGCTCTCTGCCTCTCATACATGCTTTCATCTGCGCAGATACAGTTTTCACACCCACAGAATTTCTGTGCAATGGCAACTTAGTATTAATTATAGCCACAGACAAGTCTAAAAATTTTTAGTCAACTTTAGAACCAACAGCACTTTCTTAGCAAGACTTTCTCAGCCTTGTTGCTTCCTAGATGATGGAACTCCAATTGATTTGTCACCAGTCTCTATTGGCAGAAAATCTCTAGCGGTTGGCCTACCGGCAACACTCTAATACAATGTTGTGAAGCATGAAATGCATTGCATTCCATCTACACATCTGTGACATCCAACGATTTAAAGTGCAGAACCTCATTTATTTAAAATCTATTGTATTGCAGTCTCCTTACAAGGCTGAGAAAGGGTTGCTGAGAAAAAAAAATCAGTTTTGCTGCTTGAATTAAAGTTATTTCATTAGAATAGTATAGAGGTTCTTAATACTGCCATAAGACATGTATTCCTGTATGATGAAGAGAGGTGAATATAAAAAAAAAGATGTGAATTCTGGTAGGACTCTTGTGTATTCTGATCTTAAGTTAAAAAAAAAAAAAAAAAAAGTGGTCCATAACCGCACCGGAGACATACACAAAAAGTTTTTACGGTCTGTGGTAAATAAATTGAGCTCAAACATCTTCTTAAACTTCAACACTTTTTGCTAAATATTTTAATTGTCAAAGCTGTCAGAGTTTTTCCGTGGGGTCCTAAAATGCTAAATGTGCAGTAAGCACAGTGTCCTCTCTGTTGAACGTGGCCACATCACAGTTAAGTAAAGCCTGTGGTAAAACATTGTTAAGGGATGACTAGAACAAAACGGTCTGGTGATCATGATGTCCTACATTGGGGTATTGGATTAATTATATTTCATTGACTGCACTACACATTTGTGTTGAAGTGATTAATCTTGCCACAGAGCTGTCACTAATTATGCTGACTTCCCATAAAATCTGTGGCAACCACAGGAAGATGCACTCTCAGCACCAGATTTTCAGGGTAACGGGGGATGGGCGGAGGGCACTGAAATGAGGTGGTGTGGCAAGTTCACGGGATGCTGGGTAAATTAATTGCAGGCCTGTGCCTCCAATTAGACCCAGCTCCCTTTAATTGGTGCTGAATGGGCTCCAAACGCCTATGCTGAGAGATATGGCAAGTGGGGATGAATACACACACATGCGCGCACACACACACACACACACACACACACACACAATGCATTCATAACCACCATGTTCCACCCTTCAGGAATTAACAACAGGAAGCTAATTTGCATGTAAAGCAGGTCTGATAGCCACAGCTGACTGGTCTGAGAGCAGTAGTAATGACCTGAGATAGCATTAGGGTGTTAACCCCCTTGGCACTGCTTGTGGCTACTCTCTTCCTTACACACTGTAATAACTGCCTTTCTGCTCCTGTTTTGCCACAAAGGCATGAGGTGTTTCCATATCTTTTCTTTTATCTCTTAATTTACCTTTGTAACCATCAGTGTGTTTCATCCTTGTTTACTGTTGCCTTCTTTCTGTTCTTTGATCTGTGAAATGACAGAGTCACACCAGTGGAGCATTGCTCAGCTTTACTAAAGGACATGTTACTGTAATTAAAGGGTGACTTCACTCACAAACTGGTAGTTTCTTTGGTCGTCACTTATCAGTATTACCTGTTTTTGTACCTCGAAGAATATGCACCACTTCAACAAGGGTTTTCTGACCTAACAGAGTGTTCTGAACTTGCTCCATATGTACTGTACTACATTCAAAATTAAGTTAATGTTTATAAATATAATACACAATTATCAGTATATAGTGAGTAAAGGAGTGGGGACAAGCACATATTTGTGGAAGGGTTTATAAAACATGTTAGTCAGTTTAACAGGTTGGAGCTGGAGTTGGTAGAAAATACAGTGGTGTTAAATGCTGAACTATAGTTGATACAAAGACCCTGAACATAGATGTAAGTGGTCTAGAAGTCCTACAGAATAGAGTAGAGGAACAAGGTCTATACACCACTAAAAACATACTGGCTTTGTATGGTAAAACTGGTCCCAGTTCAGAATTTCACAGATGGTGACATGCTAGCACACAGAAGAAGCACAAGTTGCTCAAAAACATTTGAAATGGCCAAATCCAAGGCAAGAGCCCTGTAATGGCTACATTCATATTTTATCATCATCTGTGATAACATATGGAAGTACCATTAAAGGGGAAGGAAGATCCATCCAAGGGGTACAAATCCTTGTATGACAAAAGTGAACATTTCAGTAATTTTCTTTGATTTTCTCCTCCAGGATCCCGTCTGCGCCAGGAGGACTCCCCACCCCGGATTGTGGAGCACCCCTCTGACCTGATCGTGTCCAAAGGGGAACCTGCCACCCTCAACTGCAAGGCGGAGGGGCGCCCCACCCCGACAGTGGAGTGGTACAAAGATGGAGAGCGGGTGGAAACAGACAGGGACAATCCCCGTTCCCAGCGCATGCTGCTACCCAGCGGCTCGCTCTTCTTTCTACGCATCGTCCACGGACGGCGGAGCAAGCCGGACGAGGGCTCTTATGTCTGCGTTGCCCGCAACTACCTGGGAGAGGCGGTGAGCCACAACGCCTCGCTGGAAGTAGCCAGTAAGTGCAGCATGTGTTTGGTCTTTTCTTATTTCCGCTTTGGCCTCTAGGGTGGGTGTGAATGGAGGAGTTTGGGTTTAGTTGTAGCTGAATAGCAGGCTCCAGTTTCCTCCAGTGTTACCGGCTTCAATGTGCTCATTGAATTGGATAATCTCTCAGGAGATGGGCAGGATGTGTTTGGCCCAGCAGTCTTCATAGGCCTAGGGAGCCTTGGGGGAGAAATGGCCTGATCATTCCAGGGTGAGTGCTCCTCTAAAGAGCCCTTGGTAGGTGGTCAGGAGCAACAATGGGAACAAAGCCCTTTCTGTTTTGGTCCAGCTTCTGCTTTTTGTCGGAGAGATAGATATGAGGTTTTATATACAATTATTGCATCCATGTTTAGTCATGTTTTAATGAAGCACTTTCTAATTCATTTCATTGAAGTAACAGAGATGCCCTCTATTGCCTGATAAACTCACATTGCTTTGATGGGAATTGGATTTCACGATCTCTGGGGATAGTAAGCAAACTGGAAGAGTTAGGAAGCAAGCATTTTCAGCTGCTAGTGGGCATACATTGTATGACAAGAAAATCATCTTTCTGAACCACTTAGCCTTTTTTTCTGACTGGTGTCCTGTGTTGACAAATTTGTTCCCATGATTCTTTAAAGGCTGCTATGGTTAGTGAGGTCACCGCTTCAGACATATTATCTCTTTGCTCTCTTGACTGGCTGAGAGTGCAGGCTGAGGAGGGGAGCTCAGATATCAACCACTCCTCTAGCATGCCCAGAGGCTGTCACCAGCCCGCTCATTGTAATCTAATCAAGCTGGAGAAATAAAGAATGTTGTGTGAGTGTGTGTGTGTGGGAGTTGTGGGGCTATTGGGGATTGGATGCTGGCTTTTTTAGGGGTGATGAGCTTTGGTATGAGATGTGGATCAGATACAGAGTTGGGATGCGTGCTCTATATGTGTTTCTGTTGTTAGCTCAGTGAGGGCTCTGGAGTATACAGATGAGACAATGCTCACGTTTTTAGATATTTACAGTCTTCAGTGTCATCCGTTTAATTAAATCAAGAATAACTGGAGATCTTTATAGGTTTCTCGATCATAAATTGGATTAGACCGGGTTTTTTATGGTTTATTCCATGAACTCTGAGAGAGTAAGTCATTCTTGGGATGATCACAGATGAGTTGAGCTGCAGCGACGCAGCACATGATTGGGAGGAGGAGGGGGGGTTGATTCAGTGTAAGATTGCAATTCTTTTTCTCACGACAATTATCCATTCCCTGACGTGAAAAATCGATCTTTTTATTTACAATTTGCGCCGTTCAGTGTAGGTATGTTAAGTTTTTTCAGTATGGTCCTTGTTCTGTTGATCTGTACAAGCAGAAGTGGAATTGAGTTCACCAATTTAACTCCCTCAACACAACTAATCTAATCATCTGGTCTAATAGGTCAATAAGTGCGCAGACACTACAATAAACATAACTGAGGACACACAGACACTCACCACACAAACTGAACTACATGATAATTGCCGCTGGTCTGAGTAAAAGTATCCATAAAGTATCCCTGAAAATCTCACTCCTTATAATTTTAATATCTCACCTGATGGTCATCAAGTCCTGTCTTTGAAAAAGAGAGAGAGAGGAAAAAAACAGGGAAAGTTATGCCAGAAACATTTGTTTACATTGTACTTTTGTAGCACAAAGTAATAGTTTTCAGAAGAATAAGAACTGTTAAGAATAAGTATTAAGAAGTAGTTTTTTCAATTATTTTTGGGCTTCATGACTTTCAACACACAACAGATTGCAGTTAATAACTCAGTTGTGATTAATCAAAGAGTCGTGATTAAATTGAATCGTGACCCAAGAATTGTGATAAAATTGAATTGTGAGATCACTGGTGAGTCCCACCTCTATACACAATGGCGGTGTCTTGTCCTCATATATCCTCTCAGACCTAATGCCAGCCAGACTCTGCCTCCCAGGGATGACCTTCTGCTCTCAATTTTGAAATCAATTAATCAATTCAAATCAATTCAAACTGTTAGAAACCAATGAAATATATGAAATATAAATATCAAGGAGGACAGAGCATCCACATTGTTGGCACAGAATATAAGTTGCCATAGGTCAGAATGATAAAAATATTTTCCTCTAAAGTAGATGATATAGGGTGTTTATTTCAGAGGTGGGTTTTCAAGTAGAAAAACAAGAGACTTGGCGGGACTGGCGTAGACCAGAGTAGAGAACGCTACTGGCTCACTCTCAAAATTGGGCTGCTTATTCTGTATAAGGTTCAAACAGACCCATAATGACAAGCCACTGTGCTCCAGCCCTCTCTCTCTTTCTCGCTTTCTTGGTGTCTCTCGCTCCCCTCTCTCCGGCTCATGCTTAACTACATATAATTATGTTGTCGGAGCAACCAGGATGGAACCCTGCCGAAGAAAAAGGACATAGAACAGAAAAAGCAGAGAAGCACTGAGATTTTTTTTTACAAGGCCTCATTTAAACTCTAGGGTAAAGAAAACTACACGCCATAAATATAACTCAAGACGGCATATAAGAAAGCTTTACAGCATTTTGTATTCTATGTTTGTGTTCACTAAAGATGCCTGTCATACCTACAAATGTCATGAAACATTGCAGGCAGTGTTGTAGTCAGAAAACTGTGGATAACTGCATGTATCCCACAGTGAGTTGAGGGAACATCCGTGCTTTTAATTTCCAATGAAACTCCAGAGAAGGAAGTCATGGTTTTAACTGTGTTTACTCTGCCTAGCTCCCCCAGCCCTGTAACGTTTTCACTTTAAAAGCTAAAAACACAAGTTTTTGGAGATGTTATTCTAAGAGCCCGGCTTTTAAAGTTTCCTTCACTCACCAGCGACTGTTAACATAATCCAAGTTTCAACAAGTCCTGTTTTGCCAAGCTAGGAGAGCTAACCCATTTTGTTTGGTTTATCATTAACCACATGTACAGTACAGCCCACAATCTCTCTATCTCAGCCTCTTAACCCACAGCCTGGGTTAATGCGTTTACCGTGAATCCTGTTTGCCTTGTGTATTCAAACAAGCTTAAGATGGGATTCTTTCCCGCTTATGTTATTGTTTTCTTTGTATTAAAGATGTAGACGTTAAATAATGAACTTCCTTTGAGCACAAATAATGCCATCTGATAGAGGACTAAGAGTAACAGAACATTAAGGTTTGCCCTAGATTGTCAGAAAAAAAACATTGTGAGTGTGTCAATAGTATGAGTAAGCTCAGAGTTAGAGCAGACAGGTTGGAGGTGAACACTCAGTATGCTGACCCTTTGCATATTGAAATGCCATTTCGATTCACTGTAATACCAAACAAACCCCCAAAATCACAAAAAAACAGTGAGTGAATTTTGGTTTCAGCTAGACACAGCCAACAGCAGAAAACAAAATCACAGGTGCATCTTGTGCACCTCAAATCTAGTCTCTAGTTTCAGCAACAGAATAAGAGAACAGCTGAGGAGATCACACTTTCATCATCTGTTATATAGGCTAAAATGGCTTCATGCTTTTACAGGAGAGTGCACAATTTTTTCTTTCTGTGGGTCATGCCACCTAACAAAAAACATCAAACTTTCTTTAAAGCATGGCAGAGATTCTCCACCATATTTTTATACATTACAATTTTTATATATATTCTCCTGTATAATTTTTATATATCAAAATACTGGAAAGATTTTAGCTTCAGTGATCAAAGCTGGTTACCATTCTGAGATGGAAATAATAATAATACTGACAAAAAGTCATTACTTCATATATTTAGTTTTTAATGTGTAGGCTATGTCAACATGATGCAGTCACCAGTAAAAATATGAACAGGCTTAAGTTGTACTTAGCAGTCATTGACCATACATACATGCAGGGCAGTGTATGTGTACAGTATGTACTCTGTGATCTATCAGAGTAGTTTCCTCTCAGCCCCTGCTCTGCATGGGGCCCTGAGAGGCTCTATGAATAGCTTGTTTCCCTTTTCCTGGATGGGGAGATAGTGAAGTGAGGTAATGGACGGCACACTGCTTCACTTGAGCCGGCGATAACCCTGGGGCCTGCTGTCTAGTGGCCTGGCTGACGGCGCAGTACTGACCGCACAGGGTTGGCTGCAGGCCTCAAATCCACACACAGACTCCTCTCTCCAGGGGCTACTGTACGTTCAACCCTGCAGCCACTAACACAGAAGCAAAGGGATGTTTACTTGAATATGGTCCATAGCAAATAACTCTATTGAGCCAAGTTTATCTCAGAATCTCATAGATCCCGATGCTCCTGTGAAGTCCCAGTCGCCACGCGCAGTCAGCAGGCTGCGCTGCCCCTGAGCGGTGGGGGAGGGTCGGGGCTGTGGACGTGTTGACAGAGGCAGGGTTCATCCTGACAGACTTGGGGCCGTGCCGAGGGGTCATCTGCAGAGCGGAGGACAGTTGGCTGGCATGCGCCAATCTAAAGGCAGCATGGCCACCTCCCACTGATCTGAGCAGCCGCCTGTCTCTCTTGCAGGAAATCCCTTGTACCACATCTGTTGGTTCTCAAAGACCGGGGGTCTTTATGTTGCCCCCTTGTCCCCAGTAAAAACCCCTCCCAAACCAAAACTCTCCTGTCCACGCACGTACAAATCCAAGTGGTTTTCATCTCATATTTCTTTTTTGTCTCCTTCCCGTCCCTGCCCTCTCCCATCTATCTCTTTTATCCTCCATTGTTCCTCTCCTTTGCTGTCCAGTGAAACGGAACAACGCCTGTGACTGACGCAGCTTCTTTCACTACCTGGTGGCAAAATAATTATTTGTCATGGTGTTTGCCTTTCATTAACTTATTACAAGACTGACACGGTTGTGTGGCAGCTCTTTTGTTTCTATTTTTTTCGTCTTTTCTTTCATTTCATTATGTATTTGCTCACACCGCTCCCCCTTTTTTTGCTTTCTTTTTCATATGACACAGAGTTATTTCACCCTTCTGTTCCTCATTCCTCTTTGACAGGACATTGTTATTTCTTAGTACAAACAGAAAATGAGACCATGATGGGAGAGGGACAGAGAGCAAGAGGTAGAGAAAGAGAAACAGGAGAGAAGGAGAGAAGAATGGGAGAGCAAGAGCACTGAGAGAGAAAATCAGGACAGCTAAACCCCAGCAGAAGTAGCAATGAGTGTGCTGGCAAGCTGCCAGGGGACTGGAGGCAGAGTGTGTTACAGCTCTGTGGCAGTTATTTGTCTCAGGGAGGTTCAGAGCAAATTGGTGCAAACGGCACAGCCAGGGTCTGCTTCATGAGTCAACATGCAGCTGAGGCGTGGGCTCCACACCACAGACTCTCCTTGGCCTCCACTCCAATCTGTTTTATGTTGGAATGCAGACCCTTTCCACAATCTTAAAGGCCAATGTTGTGCATGTGTTTTTTTTTTTAGTGTGTGTTTTTTGCAGCTGTGAAAACTGTAGTGTATTTTGCCATGATATCGCTCAATATTTTTGCCCCACGAGATACTTGTGCATGCATGCTGTTGGCTGTAAAACAAGCCTTAGTATATTTACATGACAGTAATGTGTTTTCATTATGCATTTGGCTAGTCCTGAACGTTTGCTGGGCATAGACTGTAGTTTGGGGTTATTTCAGTCAAATACTGTTAATCCTGAAATTGCATGGGAAGCAACTAGCTACTGCCTAATTGCAATTCCCTCCCAGCACATAACTGTCAGCTCCATCTTTGCAAAGCCTCTATAGGTATGATGTGGACAACACATGCATTTCAATTAGTCTTCAATAATCTATATATGCAGAGAGAGATTTTTATCATGCATGTTGCGTATGGTCGGTTGAACTTAGCCTGTTTTGCACTCCAGGGTGTTAGCATAAATCAATGTAGCTACTGTAATTAAACTTGCTTCATCTATTTGCTATGTTTGGTCAATGCTTATACGCCATTATGAGTACAGGATTTGTGTGATACATGCAGGTAACAAGCCTGGCATTGCAAAAATGCGTGCTGCGGCTTGTTCTTGTTAGCGACTGTGACCATATTGACGAAATATGCATGAGGTAGATCTGTGCAGATATTGGCCGAGCAAATTGACCCAGAATGCAATTGCTCCCTGTAGTGACAGCAGATGGAAACGGAAGATGTTGTCGTCCCTTTCAGTTATGTCAAGACGTGTCACATGTCATGCTGATGTTGGGGTTTTTAGAGCATGGTAATCACAAACACAAAAAAGACACACATACACACACACATAGCCACACCCACCCA
>OMKZ01034720.1:0-10609 GCA_900302535.1 Neoniphon sammara | reverse complement strand
GATTCACTTGGCTGGCTTATTGATTTTCCTCCCTTCCCTCCCCCTCCTTCCCTCACTCGTCCCTCCCCTCCATCCATCCATCCTTCTTTCTCTCTCCAATAGACCTCTGATGAGCCTCCCTCCCCGCAGACCAGCCGCGAGCCACAGTCAGTCAGGGCTCTCTCCGTCCATCTCCAGCCCTGCTAGGCAGTAGATTTCTCCTGAGGCCGGGGGAACAAGGCGTATTCTGTTACAGCCAGCACAGGAGAAAGAAAAACGCACTGTTACTAGATATGAGTGAAATCAAATCTGTTTGACTTGCCCGGCGGCTATGACCGTTTTCCACACAGACAGAGAACGTCAGGATTGAGTGAATGGAATGCAGTTACTCACAGTTCACCTGACAGATTTATAGACTGTCAGTATTTCATGTAGATCTGATAAAGGATTATTTTATTTCCACAGGGAGCAGGTAAGAAAATAAGTGGCAGCAACACACACTATTCAAAGGTGTCCAATACGGATCATATTTTAGCGCTTCATTTTTTGTAGTAGCGCTTACTGTTTCCTACCGGCAAGGCTACTCTTGTTGCGCCTCTTAGCGGTGCTCGTTTATGAGCATGAGCTGTATCTGTAGGAATGACACAGCCTGGCTGACGGTCAGAAGTCTGAGCCAGTGAGTGGTGGAGTGTTTTCCCTGCGTCCCTCATACTTGAACTGTCCTCTATCCTGGCAAATGTGCGTGTGTGATAAGCGGGCGCAGAGCAGACAGAGGGAAGAGCGCGCTCACTCTGAATCTGCCCTCTCAGATGTCTAAGCTAACATTCGGCCCGCACTTCAAAGGCCTGTGGGCGTTGACACACTGCCCTCCTTTGTGTTAGCGTGTATCTGAGTAAATCAAAATTGGGGAGCGAGAAGCTGGGCAGAGAAAACAATGGCCTTTAAACAAACCTCGAGTTAGGGCTCCAGAACAGCTGGTGGTGTCTTGTGAGGCTACAGTGTTTGCTTCAGCAGTGTGACAGATGTAAGCCTCTTGTCTGTCTTTTATTGTCTGTGTATTTTGTGCGTGTGTGTGCGTGCATGTGTGTGTGTAGGGGGGGTGGGGGGTGGGGTTGCTGTACTGCTTCGGGTAAATTTGAGAGGTTGAACGAGTATAGCACAGTGGAAGAAAAGGGGAACATTCCAGAGGAAGAGCTTGGCAGATCAAGCCATTATGTGCACTTCGCTGACCATCCTTAGCTGTGTCAAATCAAGTTCTCTTTCTCTCTCTCAATCTCTCGCTCAACCTCTCTATCTCTCTCTTGCACACACATACACAGCTGAACCAGTCTGCTGTGGCTCAAAAGAGGATCTTTTGCTAATGAGAGCGTGTAGAACAATGACAGCTCCTTTGCTCAGCGGCTCAGGTTTGGTAGAGGCCCACTCAAGCAGTCGGTCTTTTTTTTTTTTTTCCACCCACCAACATGATGCTGGATGGCTGGCAGCCCCACTAATTGGATGGTACTGCGTGTGTGGAGCTCAGTGTCCCTCCATAGCCCTTCATCTGGGCAGATGCTGCGGATATGGTGGATGTTAATGTGAGAGGCCGCAAGCTTCATCATCTGGTATCAGCCAGTCTGTAATTGGAACAGCCGTGGTGGTTCCTTGTAGCCTTCCTGAGCCCTGTTATAACCCAACCCACACCCTAATAGTGGATGGGGCTCTCCATTCCCAGCCATGTGTGGAGAAAGACTCTCTGGGCGGAGGAGGAGGAGCAGAAGGAGCAGGAGGAGGAGGAACGAAAGGGACTGAGCGGAGGAGTGCGATCTCTTTCCTTCCTGTCCTGGTTTTGATGATGGTACCCGTCTGGTAGCCAGGCTAACACGCCATCCCCCTCCCCAAAAACACACACCCCGCCCCACTGTCACCCATCCCCCTCTCCAATGATGATGGATTGATTTCACCCAGTGGAAATGACTTTTTAACGCTTACATTTTTGGGTGGTACATGGGTGGGTGATGGGTGTTGTTAATAGCACTTGCTGTCCGTGTATATGTGCGTGTGTGTGTGTGTGTGTGTGTGATCATGTGACATACTATACCAATAAAACAACATAATATTGATATAAAACAAAATTCAGGGCTTATTCTAGACATTCTGCTTTCTGGAGGCATGATTGTGTGCTTATCTGCACTTGTATGTTTATGTACATTTTTGTGAACATATGTGGGTATAACCATGTGTGCGTGCGTGCGCGTGTGTGTGTGTGCGTGTGTGCTCTATAAAAGGCAGCTTGTGGAGCTAATTAAAAGGCCTTGTGTAGGACAGAACCATTCATCTTAGTGATGGGCCCAAGCTGTCACTAACCCACAGTCCTGTGGGGGAATGAACTGCCGTTAAAGGAGTAAAGGACACACTACTCTCTCTCTTTCCCTCTCTTCATGTCTCTCTCTCTTCCTTCCAGTCTCTCCATCTCCAAACATGTATATGTTCATTGTGCCCAAACATTCAGTCCAGGTTTAAGTCTAGTTTTCATTGCTGTAAGATAATCAAGAGTGATATTTACCATCCTCATTTGTCTTTTAAGACTTTGCTATGATCAGGAGGAGGAGGCACGCCCGCCTCCTCCCCCCATACTCAGGATCAACCTTCCTCCCCTTAAGGTGACAAGAGCAATTAATGTCGAGACGCGCTGCCTTTGACGCAGGGATTAAAATATGCAGACTTCTCACTGTAGATTTTCTGTGCTCAGCAGGGTTTTATGGATCAGAGGGCAGTTTTATTAGCTGTGATGGGACTGACAAGGAACGTCGGTGCTGGAATTCCTAATTGATGTCTGTTTAATATGGATCTCAGGCCTGCATATCCTCCGTCCCTTTTTGCTTGGCCCTTGCCGCTTGCTCCTGCCTGTCCCTTTGCCCTCTCATTACCACTTGGAGCCCAGGGGTCCTGCCAGGGCGCCGAGAGGTGAAGATGTGGGGTCAGGTCATGATGCTGCCTCCCCAGATGCACAGTTGCAGATCTTGTCACGTTTTCATGGATGAGCAAACTCAGTACTGTCAGATATTGATTATAGATGATGAAAATCAATTGAGCCTCTCTTCCCTGCATCACATTATCTGTGTGCATGCATACAGTAACCGCAATCGTGGGTGTAGCGTGACTGTGTACTCCTCTGTCACGACTGGTTGGTAACAACAAACCGTAGGGTACACACATCCATCAGTCCATCAGTGGCAGTGACACTCTGTTCCCCATTGGGACAGGATGGAAATCGAGATAAAGTGACACAGACCCGGAAGAGCAGGACGTATTTGCAGGGGTGACAGGTGAGGGGTAAATGGGAATGCACATGTGGTCCGGGCCGCACGCCGCACTGTGAAACTGCGCTTTATCACGTGTGGCAGGAGCCAGGCGGTGCGGTGAAATGTTTGGTGATTTAAAGACGATGTGACACTCTGACTGATGGTTCCCTCAGCAGCACGGGGTCATCCCAGGTCTGGCTGCCCTCTTGCCCTAGAAATCCGTTTCGCCGAGCAGCAATGCTAGTTTCTGCTCTTTTATCTATCTTGTTACGCCGTTCAAGATCAAATTGCTGCCATCGCCTCCTCTTGGTACATCAAACACAGCCGAAATCCTTTCGATCCGCCCATGAACAAAAGGGCACATACTGTACCTGCCATCTGAAGCCTGGTATTTTTTTTCCAAGTCTTTTGCCTTGTTTCTCACCCAGGCTTAGTATATTGTCAACTTGGGCCTTAACATATTGAAAATATGCAGAGTAAGATCAATGTCAGCCCCTGCCTCTTTTTTCTTAGAAATGGAACAATGCATCTAATGTGTTTTATCACCCCGGTCTCTCTCTCTCTTTCTGGCTCTTTGTGTGTATGTGCGTCTGAGTTTGAATGGTGTGAGCTTGACTGTGTGTTGCAACACCTGCAGAGCACCGCAGAGCAAGATGTGTTTGTGTGTGTGTGTGTGTGTGTTTTGTTGAGAGGGGAAGGAGGTCGAGCCCTGAGGGGGTCTGTTGCATGGAGACACGTTGGGAGCACGGGGTCACCAGAGAGGGAGGGGGGAGTGAGGGATCCTCACCTCCACGTGAACCTTAAACCAGAGAGAGAGAAGAAGAAGGGGGTTGATACTTGAGCTTGAACACACGTCTGCAGGGCCCTAGACAAATGATAGGGATTTCCTCTGCCTTACTGACCATGTCTGACTGTCTAAGCCTTTATCTTTTATCTGTCTGTCTGCTGTCTTGAGGAATGGATGTGCCATCTAACTGCCCTGCTTGATACCCAAAGTTTGGAAATACAGTAAACAAAAGGCAAGAAACAAAGTCGGAGAGATCAGAACAAACACTGCCAGCAACAGCGGTTGCCGAAAGATGGGCCCTTTATCTTTTTACAGTTGATTTTAACCTCATCTTTAGGTTTAACAGAAAGATAAGGGTAAATGGATAAATGGTGAAAAGCACTTTTGCACAGTCAAAAGAAGTTCCAGTAAGTAAGGAGGTTTTCTTGCAGAGCCGCTTGTTTTAGCATAGAGATACATTTTATATCCCGTGTCTGTTAACAAGCAGGTGGAAAGCTATTAAATCTGTTTTTAGAATAAGGACGTCTACAAAACTTAGTGCAGAAATGTCCAATTTGAAGGCTGTGTAAGCACAAGCATCTTTTTTACTCCTAAGCTTGATCAAAGCATATGGACCTGCTCAGCTGGAGGAGCTGTGCTAGGTTGTTTATGGTGTTTAATGTGTGTGTGTGTGTGTGTGTGTGTGTGTTTGCCATTAATGGAGTGGAGCAGCATGAGTCTTTCCACAGGGTAGGCCTCATGTCGACAATGCAAAGATATGGGCTCCAGTCTGAGAAAGGTAGTAATGTGTGTGTGCATGTACGCACATGTGTGTGTGTGCGTGTGTGTGTGTGTGTGTGTGCCGCTGGGTGATGGATGGACAGGGCCCGGGTTAAAGCGGGGTCACCCTGTTTGTTTTGTTGTGTTTGGTTGGGGATGGGGTGAGGGCGAGGAGCTTTACCCTGTGTGTTAATAAGGTCTGTTTGCCACACTTCATCACCATACTTCGAAGTGTATTGGGATGTGTGTGCAATCTCTCTCCACACACATGCAAGCACACACACACACACACACACACCATACTAGATAAAGCAGGGAGTGTTGAAAGATACTTAATCTTTATCTTCAGGTAAGTGTGAATGATTCTACCTCCTAATAACTAATTGGTCCCTCTTGGTTGCAGTTAGCAACATCTGAGCAGAGAGCCACAGTGCTCGTCATTCTCCTCATTTTTCAGTCGAGGATCCTTGAGCTTCGCTGCCTGCTCTTGGACGAGCTATTATTCCTGACTGAAATGTCTTACCTTCACTGAAATCTCTAAGTCTCACCAGGGTGGGACGAGGCAGAAACGCGCCGATGGAGGAGAGACTGATGAAAGTGAAGACGGTCGCATGGACTCAGAGGGATAGCCTAACCTTTTAGCCCCGCATATCGTCTATTTCATCACTAAGCTATTTTTACTGATATATGACAGTGAAATCGGTCACAAGGTCAGCCTTATGACCTGGGCTAGCTTCGCTGGAGCGCTATATGAGGATCAGTTATCCATAGTGGGGTATAATTCACTCTTGCTACAGTAGGTGACCTGCTGTACAATTTCAATCACATAAGTTACATTGACAGCACGGGTTGCCAGAGGGTTAGGGGGAATTGCTGACCCATCATCATTCCAATGAGGTTCCTCCTCTCCGGCTGGCTTCACCAAGGTTGCTCTCCTCAATCAATGTTTTTTTCTAAAGCATGGACTCTATATACTATAATGTGAGACTGTCCTCCAGAGTGTTTATTATGTGCAGTGGCAGCCTAAAGATAAGAGCAGTAGATTTGGGACTGGAAAGTTGCCAGTCTGAATCCTAGGACCTGCTGGGTAAATCCGGCCAGGGAAAGCAAAACAGAGCAACGCTCACCTCTCTCTCAACAACTGCTGTCAAGGTGCACTTAACCCCCAGCTGCTCCGGGGGAGCTGCTCAGTGGCCAACAGTTGGAGACTGTTGGCAGCTCCCAGCTGTAAACGTGAAGGAGGGCAATGCTGAAAAGGGCATGTGTGTCCAGTCAACTTTCACTAAATAAATAAATGTTAAAAATTCCTGATCTCCAGCTTTTGGAAATATTCCAAAACATTAAATGTGAGGCTCAAAAGCCATTCCCTCCTCATCATCTGTGTGAGGGTGCTCCTGGTCTATCTTTGCCATGAGTACTTGTGTATGGATGTCAGCTGCTGCTGTAATTGAAACAAAATGTAATAGCCAAAGCCTTCACCCGGAACAAGGAAGTTCACTGTGCCATATCCACACTTTCACGCCAGACTGTCCCCGAATAAACTCCATATATGTAAGAAGTGGTCTCCTGCAAACCCTGTCACATTTATCTTTTCAGCATGACTTGGCTTATCTAGTTTCCGGAATGTCAACAGCAGCAAATTATCATATAAAGGGAGATAGGCGAAGCATTTCATGTCATATTTTGCAAGCAGTGGGTAGAGCTATGAGGGGTATATCCATGCAAGGGGTGTATCCTCCGTTCCTGTGTTTGCAGGAACGTATTTAAATGTGTTTAGGGTGTGTGGTCATGTGTTCACATTTCAGTTTCCATGTGACAGAGCATGTTTGTACATGTATGCCTCAGAGTAGTGTCTGTCTGTCAATTTTCTTAAAGATGATATTATCCATGATAGATTTCAGTGAATAAGCGGGCTCAATGAAGATGAATCTGTGTGGTATTGCTTACTCCACCTTTTATATACCTATGGATTGGGTAAATGGACAAAGATGCTGTTAATTTGTCTCTGTCAACTTTGTGCACCAGAGCACCTGTTATCAACAGAATCCCAAAGCCAAGTGTTAGTCAGACGGCTGGATTAATTCTCTCTTTATAACAAAGAACCTCCCTCTTAACCTTTCAGAGGAGAGCTAAGAAGTGAGTGAGGAACGAGCGGGGCAGGAAGATAATTCTGCGATTAATTAGCTCTGCACTATCATCAGGAGTAATAACTTTAATGGAAAGGCTATTATTTTTGTCCTTCTGCACAACTACCTGTAAGTCACTGCATTGCATCCATCCTGTCCATTTGATCTGAGCTGTCTGAACTGTCCTGCCATCTCTTCAGGGGCAGAGCCTCTCTGTGTGTATCCAAGGCAGCAGTGTTATGATAAACTCCACACAGAGAGAGGCAGTTTTTTGAGGGATGAAAGCATTCCCATCATACATTTCCCTTGGGATGCGGTTGCTCTCAAAGCGGCCCTCCTGCCGACAGAGATTTGGGAGATTCCAGAAGACCTTAAAATCTCACTGAACGTGAGGGAGGGTAATGAAAATACAACACGGGGGGAACTCGTCCATAACCAGCATAAATGCGTTCTCATCAAAGTGAATATTTCCCCTTTCCCCCGGTCTCTTCATCTTTTATGTATTTTCTCTGACAAAACGCTTCTTTGAGGCCTCGTGTTCTGACAGATGTGTTGGTGGTAATTAAGTTTAGGATAACAGAGCGGCAGACTTTGGAGGATGTCCTTCTTCCTTTGAGCAGTTTTTTCAAGAGGAACTTTGGATAACTTTGCCTCCTGAAATACAAAGTCCTATAGGCCACTGACAGCAGATCTGCCTGCGAGTTCCTCTTCCCTCTGCCTCTCTGCTTATTTAGATCACCTGTCTTTCCACATGTTTCCCCGCACCTACTTATTTCGAAGCCCTGCCCTGTCATTACCTGGGACAGAGGTTGGGTACATGCTGCAGTTTGCTCTCTGTAGTTTCCCTTCCTTCCTCTCCCATCCCCTCCACATGCAAATGACTGCCGTGCTAATGGAGCGCTGCTGCAGGTTATCAGCTCCCAGGTCTTATATTAGCATTCTCTTTCTCTCCACTGCCCCTTCAGTGAGAGAAGCAGACACAGCTGGGAGTGAATGGTATTTACACTTATTTCTGTTCTGTTGGCCGAGAGCAGCTGCGTAGCATAGACTCATTACATGAAAATGAAGCAGCAAACGCTCCACAGACTGGAAGGGCACCCACAAATGATCCAGACTTTATACACGAGGTGCTTAACCCACTTAGGTCAGTCAGGTATCATTATTGTTTGGTTTATGATTGCAAGCTGAATCAAGGCTGATCCTTTGTAGTGTAACCTTTGCAATCTGTCATTAGAATAGGCTCACAGAGTAGTGCATGGTTTTGTTCAACATTTGACATGTCAGTGTCTAAAGGTGAGAGTTCATGTCTTGAAATAGTCAGGTCAACATGGGGTGTTCTTTACCACACTTTGACGCTAAAGCTCCTCTTAAATAGCTAGTTCCAAAACCTGCTTGCCTTTGAAGCTAGGTCAATATGCATGTGTGTTAAACATATGCACCAGCTCGATGGGGTTTTGCTATTTTAAAACTCTCCCAAGGATGAAAGCAAGGTCGGTGGCATTACGGTTAAAGCACAAACAGCCATTTGAATGTTATGCCGTATTTAGACAGGTGTTAAAGGGAGGTAAATGCATTTAACTGATGTTTACACACATATTCTGCCAAACCCCACCACGTTCCATGTGCTATATTCCCCTGGTAAATCATCAACAGTGTCTGTCCTACAGCTCTTTCCACTCAGTTTATTATGCTAATTGCAGTGTATTCATGGTTGTTTTATGCAAGTATGCATAATGCATGTGGGCATGTGTGCCTCTATGTGTGTGTGTGCTCTCACATGTATGCGGCAGTGTGTGCACGTGTGCCAGTGTGTGTTTATGTGCTCAGAATTTGAACAAGATTTAAGACTTTGCCTACATAAAATCCCATGAGCTCTTTCTTTGCTTTTTCATTACTGTGTTGCCCTTCCCCCATCAGATCTATCTTACCTTTTTTTGTTACATGGCTTGCTGAAACATAGTATTTGGCTTCTAAACACTAAGTTTTAGATAAGGGATAATAAAACAATTTGAATACATAGAAAGTGAGTCAAGTTGAGGATATGGGGGCTTGCAGGGTACTGGCCTAGAAGTGAGAGCTTTGGTAGAGATAATCTCTTTTATTCCTTTAATTTGGGAGGATTAGTAGGCTCTACATTCTCTCGTCTCATCTCTCCTTCTCCAGCCTTTTATGGATGGACACTGCTCCCTTTTTTTGTTCCTTGACTCTTTGCACTGTTCTAAGCCTACTTTCCTCTAATGCTTCTGCTCTTGCCAAAAACACAAAATTGTTCACAAGTTGCGTTTAAATGTTTCACATTTAGTTCTCATTTTTTGAAGTAAATGTTTCCACAGATTGAGGCATTTAAGTTTATTAATGCATAATATTTTATTAGCTCAAACGAGGCTGTTACTGAAGCATTTTAGCAATATGCTACACATTAAAGCACATCAGTACATAATAATGTCTTTTTATTTAATCAAGCTATTTTTCTGTGTGTGTTCATGCTTGGACGTGGATGTGTGATTAGTGAGGGAAGATAGCCGATCCTCCCTCATTCTTCCAGTCAGTCAGGTGGATGTCGGCGGGAAACTGTTGTAGCGCATGCTGATGTTTTGTCATTATGTGACACCCTCCGCTTCCCCCAGCCCCCTCCCTGAACCACCCACCATGATAAATCCCTATCACCTGCTTCTGTCCTCCATTGATTTGGTGGACAGAGGCCCTCATTGATTGCGGTCATCCACAGATTATAATCAGAGAGATGCATGGTCTGGCACCGACTGAGATCTTCTTTAAGCCCGGAGACAAGAAAGACAGATGCTAGGCTGTAAAATTTCTACACCTCGTTCTCTCTCTTGTCCAGATGCCGTCCTGTGCTCTTCCTTTTCCAATCTTTATTTCACTCTTGTTTTAATTGTTTTGTTTTTTATGCAGCTCTTTAAATGATTGGGAAGGGGTTACTAAAGCTATTCGGATCTGCATATACTATAATATTTGATGATGAATGACTCTGAATGAATGCCCTGTACAGCTTTTGTAGCTGCTGACAGAGAAATAGCTATTTTCCCCGCGCATAGAAATAGACTGATTAATGAAAAGCATAGTTCATAATGTCCTTTCAGTACTAATTTTTATTGATGTCTTCATTTGATATCCCCATCAGCACATTATACAAACTGCTGCTCCTCTGATGATTTATACACGACCCATCTGTGTGCCTGCTATGATTCAACCCTTTATTCTAGTGACCTAAAATGGAGAGGGCCCATTATAAACCCTTTTCACCACTGTATTTCTTGTTGTATAGGATGAATATAGCCCATTATATAGGATTTATATGTAGTTTTAATGCATTGAAAATCATTTATGTGGTTTTGAAAGCCACAACATAGACGGTAGAGATAGATGGGGTGCGACAGAAGGCCAGGGCATAGAGAGGAGGTAGGGAACTGAGGAAAAAGTGGGAAAAAAATTGGGAAAAAGAACAAAAGAGAGGATAAAGCGTAGGACAGCCTTGGCTATGGTTAACAGCAGTAACAGATTGACTACTTTTCTCAGTGTGTGTGTGTGTGTGTGTGTGTGTGTTTGTGTGTGTGTGATGCTACACACAGCTGGAACAGCTGCACATATATCAGGAATCTTCCCTTCAAAAGTGCAAGTTTTGAACAAATGCCCATTTTCTCAACGCTCAT
>OMKZ01034719.1:0-10248 GCA_900302535.1 Neoniphon sammara | reverse complement strand
CCGCTGACAGCTCTGTGAAAGATAGCTGTCTTGGCAGAGAGAGGTGGAGCGGCAGCCTGCCTGCATGCGCCAGTCAGCCCCTGCGTGGAGGCGAGCTGAGCAGATTGAAGTGACGGGGGGCTCCTGGAGTTGATTGGTGCAACACACGGCTCTGGATGAAAGATTCAGGCTGGGTGTAAAAACACTAAATGCTGTCAGTGTTATTATCACCTGCACTAACTGATAGAGGGAAGAAGGGGAGAGAGAGAGAGAGAGACAGGGTGACTAATTGACAGCCTTTTTTTTTTTTTTTTTTTACTTTTCGTGTGACGGCATGCAACCCAAATGCAAGCTGAAAGAAGAGGCAAACATCAAAGCCTTGTCAGTGAATGACAGTGTTGATAGAGGGTAGAGAGAGTGATACTGAGAGAGATGTATGTCAAATTCTTGAGATGCTTTCTCCTATATTACTCAAATGTCTGTCTTTCTGTGGTTCTCTCTTTTTGGATTTGTTGAGTGATACTTTTACCAGCGATGCCATTATTTGGGTTGAATTGCTTTAAATAAAACTAATTTCTATGGCAATAAATAAAGCAGTGTTTACTGTGGATCAGGGCTACAGCAGATTTTCACTCAGTCTTTCGGATAAAGTTTTGTGGATCACCTCTTGAGAAACTGTGAGATCATGTCTTGTGGAATGAATGCAGCCACAGGAGAGCCGGTATTACAGGAATGACAGTAGGCCTTTCATGGTCAGTGTTACATTGGATAAAACTCAGCAGCCCGCTGCTCCGGATTAGCCTGTTTGGTTGTGACACGCTGCTGAAACATTCATGGCCATCAGTTTGGGAAGCAAAATGTGATTGGGCAAATTCCTGAAATATTTAAAATGTGGGCCTGTTGGAGCTTTTACTGTTTGTGTCGTGTGGCGTCGGGAGCTGGGAGAGAGGGTAAAAGCTGGTAATTGGCCCTGTGTTGTCATGCCATTCAGTCAGCAGCACTCAAGGTTTGCTGTCCTCCTCTGTCCCACTGCTTGTCCCCAGCTTTGGGGACTTGACATCAGGTGCAACAGTGGAAACTCTGACAGGACAAGAAGAAGGGGAGGAAAGATGCTGTAGTTGTTAAAAAGAAGTGACCTAAATATTGTCTTAGAGGGTTAAACACTTTTAAATGGGATGCACTTTGAATACAGAGTATGCATTGATTGCACGGACCAGACAGAAACCCAGATGGTGCTTTACCTCCCCCATGACATCACTTATTGCAACTTCAGATGTGCTCATTTCACAAAAGCGTTGCAAACCATTGATACAATGTTGATTCATAAACATTTTCCTCAGCAGACACGACCCCCTACTAATTCCCGGAAATGAACAAATCGAGAACATGGACATGAACGTGAAGAAATACGACTCGACGGGGATGTTTCACTGGTGCCCGTCAAAAGACATCGAGAAGGTCATCCTGGTGAGTGAACACCCGAGATCTCACTGGAGTAATGAGTTGAAAGCTATTTAAAAAAAAAAATACAAGAGCATGTCGAAAATGCACCGGTAAAGTAAGTATGCTGAGGAGCAAACGTTCCCTCCTGTAATGTAGCAATACAATCACGTACTAATGTGTATTGAAATTTCTCTCACTGCTTCTCTGTTGTTTCAAGGTGAGTTGAATGTTTTCTTTATCTACTCACCAGGGATCTGTGAAAAAACTCCCGGCATGGGTTTGCACAGATACTTTGTAGAAGCAGTTTGTAAGTTTTTAGGACAACACCACCTCTTATGGACATTTGTTGGGGCAAGATTTTTTTTGCCAGGTACTCAGTTGCTCCTCTGTCGAAGCAAAAATCATTGTAAATAAGTCGCGTTGTCTATATTTTAGAAATGTTACAATTTTTTGTTACTCTTCTCTGACATAGACTCCAGTTGCCTGTTGCACAAGTTAAACTTAAGAACAAAATTCAAATGTAGGCTGGTTTGGATGCAAATTCTCATTAAGTTTAATTACTTGCCAACTGTTTTGCCGACTGAAAAATATATCCAACTCTGACATTCATTACAACTTCAATCTTACACCTACACCCTATTTGGTGATGTCTTCGAAGAAATAGATGTTGGTATTTTGTTTTGATTTGATACAGTAGATGGGAAAACTTTCTCAAAGACCCGGAGGAACAAATACAACAACATGGTTTAGGTTGGCAAGATGAAATTAGATCACTGAACTGACAAACAACCAAGCTATAACTTTAGTTAGCTAACAGAAAATAGAATCAAAATAAGCATGTTTCAAACCTCTCAGTTAGGGTACACTGATTGACTGGCCGCCAGTCAGCTGGTAAGAGGTGATCAGCAAAAAATAAATTTGAATTGGCAGCTCAGGAAAACAGTAGAAAGTAGGCCTTGGAAACTATGAGCCAATATGCCGCAGTCAGCAGAACATTAGTAAGCAGTCAGCACCTCAGTCAGAAAGCACACGCTAACATGTAATTACTATGTTTGAATAAAGCCTATGATTTATTTACGCATGGATAGGTTGTGTAACCATGAGAACAATCTGTGCTGTTTAAACAGTACTATACTGTAATGTTAATATATGCACTTTAACATGGTGTGCCGCTGGTAGTAGAAAGTGTGGATATAATGCATCATTTCAGTTGGCGATCAGTATGATATCAGCTCACGAATTATTGGCCACAAAAGGAGAAAGCTTAACTCTCTGCAGCAGTGTTTTGGTTCGTGGTGTCTTTGCATTCTCAGTGCCTTTTGTGCCCTTAGTGCAATTCAAAAAAGACATAACATATGACATTTACTGTAGTGTCAACTTTGCATCCTAACTTGCAATCAAATGCACATCTAGCTGGTGCAACAGGGGGCAGATCAGATCTTGAAGCACAGGACATTGTAATGTTTTATGATGTAATGTTTTAGGCTTTTCACAAAAGAGTTTTGTTGATGTTTTAGTGGTGCTTATGTGCCTAAAATCTCACAAACTGCATTTTGAATACCTGATTTAAACACCTGTCCTTTGATAAAGACTGTCAGATCACACATTTTGTTTTTGTTCCTTACAATCCTATTTCTGACTCTCCAATAAACTGCTTATAAACAGATAAGTAGTTAACCAGTCATGCATTTACGTGTTGTGTACAACCTATAAGTAGAGTACTTTATTAAAGATGAACAAAGGAGTTTTTCATGTAAACAAGGTACTGTAGAGTTGTTTACATTCATAATTTCACTCATACATTTATGGAGTATATTGTTTGACCCCACCAACAATTTTAACTAAATTTAGTACCTTCAAAGACATTCAGAAAATTTAATGTTTATGAGACTTAAATGGTTTAAATAGGGATCTGAGTACAGCAGCTTTTGATAGATGACCTAAGTCGCGGGCGTTTTATGGTACGAAACAAGCTAGTTCACACAACAGCACATTTACCAAAATTTTTGGTTTATTATTTTATTGTAACACAAATAACATAGCTAGTCTAGCCAGCAAGCTAATTTAACAGTGAAGCAAGAAGAATGCTACATCTACATCACAACTTCACTTTGCTCCACCAATCAAAAGCTTCTCGAATTTTAATGCATTGTCTCCTTTTATCCACGTTTTCTCCGAGTTTTCCCTGCTCAGCATTACAATCAGGCTTTTCTTATGTACAACATCACCTCCATTCTCGTGGCATGCTTGTACATCCTGGTGCCTGAAAACCAAAATGTTTTGATTGTTGGATGGGGACCCACTTTGCTTACTAGTGCACATAGAGGTCAAAAACTCTGTTGGTCATCTTTAATGTTGGACTTAAGTATAAGTCAACGTCAAATATAGTCTTTATCAGTGGTTAGAAAACTATTCAGTATGAGTTTATAACAGTTTATAACATTCTTTCAACCAGTGTTGAAACTTTGACTTCATTATCTCACGTACGTAGACATAGATTATCTTGTTTTCCGTTAAGAAAACACATTTCTATTCTGTCAACCTATGTTTGTGTCTGCGTGTCTCTTCCTCTGGTCTCTATCTCCATAATCCTCCTCATTCATTTCTCTCTCATCTTCTCCCCCCCTGCCTCCTTGTGTCTTTTTCCTCACAGACCCGGAGTGAAGCCTCCATGACGGTGTTGAGCGGCCATGTAGTGGTCTGTATATTTGGGGATGTCACGTCCGCTTTAGTGGGGCTGCGAAACTTGGTGATGCCTTTAAGAGCCAGCAACTTCCATTACCATGAGCTGAAGCCGATAGTATTTGTGGGCTCACTGGAATACCTGCGGAGAGAGTGGGAAACCTTACACAACTTCCCCAAGGTCTCCATCTTACCTGTGAGTACAGCCGTTCTCTGCCACGGGAGACAGATTTTGACTGGAATACGTGTTCAAACAATAGGGCGTTGACATTTTGAGTCACATGCACATTGAAATCCTGAGAGGGAAGTGACTGTCACTTTGATTTGATCACAAATTACTCAATTGAATGATCATTCCATGAAAGCTCACTCCCCTCATTCAGAGCAGTGACAAATCTTGCGTATCCAAAATGGAGTTTATGTGAGCTGCAGCTGCAGTGCCCGTCACAGATGGCGTGGCTGGCTGCCTTAGAGCTTGTTAGGCCTGGCTTGACTGATGATCAAAAGAGAACCCCAAACACAGCCGTCAGCGCAGGCTAGCCTTTAGATTAGTCCACGTCTCTGATTCCCCAATGCCCAGTTAGATCAGTGGAATGTCATCGCCTCAGAACAAGAATACTTGTTAACGAATTTCCCAAAGCTCCATTCCGCTCACTTTTAAATTTGTTTTTCTCTCGCCATGTCTGTCTGTTCTCTGTGTTTTGCTTTCCCTCTATCTCTCCCTTCCCCTCTATTCTCCTCACCCTGAAGGGTACGCCATTAAGTCGGGCAGATTTAAGGGCTGTCAACATCAACCTCTGCGACATGTGCGTAATACTGTCAGCCAATCAGAACAATATCGACGATGCCTCACTGCAGGATAAGGAATGCATCTTGGCATCACTCAACATCAAATCTATGCAGTTTGATGACAGCATCGGGGTCTTACAGGCTAATTCCCAAGGTAAGGAGTGCCCTATTAGACTCAGTGTGCACTGCTGCCCAAAGGGGACAGGCTGTGGTGAGGAGGGGAGATAGTATTCAAAGATGGAAAAAGAAGAGGGGAAAGGATTGGAAAAAAAAAAAACAAAAAAAAAAAAACAAGTACCATGAAAGAAAAAAAACTGGGAGGGCAAAGTGATGGATATGACATGATGCCAGGCACAGAATCTGCTAAGTAATCTTAATTGAAATATTCTGTGAGTTTGTTTTGAGTGGCAGCAGTAAACTGATTTCACTGTAACTCCGCAAGACATGCACACAACAAAACATTGTGTTGATTGCTTCATCAAGCCTTTGAAGAGTGTTTACTCCATATAATTTTCTGATTATTTCAGTCTTGTCCTTGGTAATTACATGCTGCTAAACCTCCTTGATAATACTTTTTAATGATGTAATCAACGTGACTGTGTCATTTGATGTTGTTCCCCCTGATCTGGTGTCTGGCAGATCGTCTGGAACAGATTGTTGATGTTTGCAGACAAACACACGGACCTGGCATCCCATCAGGCCTCATCATCATTAAGCAGCTAGTACAAATCACCAGGCAGGCCAATTCAGCTGCTCCTCATTAGTCACAACAAAACAGTCTCACACACACACACCCACAAACACACACATACACACACATTTTTATGTATGAATGCACATAAACACTTGTGCATGCACAAGCACAAAAAGAAAACATACACACCACACAGACATGTATGCATCTGTGCATACTGTACACACAAACAGGTTCTCATTTTATCATTAACTGAATGACATGACAAGCCTTTAGCTCACTGCTGTTTAATACCACCATAGGCACTGTTGCAAATACAAATCAAAGATGAAGGTCTAAGAGGCCATTATTTTTTAGTGCAAAGCACTTGCACATGTTTTAGGAGAATGCCAATGCTGTTATTTCTCCAGCCTTGAGTGAGTGATGTGCTGTCAATAGAAGTGCCACCGAGGCACAATAAGCAGGGGTAAATCTGAGAGCGCGCTACTCTGGGGAGCACTATTCACAGAAAGCCACCTCAATATGGAGGCCCACTAGCCCATATCCTCTCGCAGGTTCGATGGATGGAGCCTATTGTCATCAATGATTGGGTCTTACGTCAACCGCCGATTTCAGTGATAAATATTTCACTTTAGAAAAACACACATACACACATGCATGCACGTAATGCAGTCATGCATACGCGCAGAAGCACACACACACACACATGCACGCCCACTCTAGTATCGTATCATAGGTATTGCTTTGGGGATTCCTTCCTCCTAGCGATGCTCCCATTCAGACGCCGTCTGTGGAATTTAAAACAAGAAGGTGCAAATGAATAAGTAAACATGTGCCTTCCTGGGGGAGAGCTTCTCACGGCTGCTGTAGCATGTAGTCAGCCACAGAGCAGAGCTGTGCCCGGGGGGCTACAGGGGTAAGGGGGTATGTAACCCAGATCTCACTTGTCTACTGTACATTGCAGTTAAATAGACGAGGTTACAGCCCCACAGTACCAACAGCCAGCCAGAGGGGGAGGCAAGGGCTTGAGCATGCTGCTTTTTCACACTGGCCTCTCTGTTTCAGCAAGGAGTAGCTATGAAGAGTTTATTTCCAAAATGCTATATATACACATTTTAGAATAAATAATCATAATCATTTAATAGTTCAGTGTGTAAAAGTGTCATAATTTAACAATCAAGGACATGTTATTGTGTAGCTCTTAAAAAAGCAATTTGCAATTGCAATTGCAAATTGTTTACATTTTGGTATCACTTTATGAGAGTATTATATGTGTCATTTTTTTCAAATGGTGGCTAGCAAATCTTGGAAAATAATGTTTTATATTTTCCTGTAAAATATACATTATATTTAGCTTTTGCTTAGCAGTTTCCAACTACTCTGGTAACGAAGCACAGTGTGATTTAGCTTGCGAGGTTAAGATGATCAGGAGGAGATACATGCTCTAGATCTGTCTTTGAAAGAAATACAGCTCTCAAGTGGAGCTCACCAACTTACTGTGTAACTTCTGAGCTCTTTGTAACCTAACAGCTTTTGAAAGCAGCTCAGCAGCAGCCTCCATGTATCCCTGTTTCCACCAGCCTTCATTTTCTGCTGTACACACGGCACAGAATGGAGGATTTTCTTCCGCAGCTGCATATTGTCTTCATGTTCACTATGATACAATAAGCGCAGTGTTTTAGAGGCAATATCCAAAACTTGCTGTCATTCTCCAGAGGGGTAAACATCATCTTTTATGGACATCGACAAAATGATGCTTGCACTGTCTGAGCTTGTGCTCCCTGGTTGACTCAGAGTGTCAAACCTCAGCTATTTCCAAGTTTCAGTAATTGGCATAACAAGAGTTATGATTATCCCTGCTTCAGTTCAGTGTGTACTTCCTGTTGCGTACTAAACTATTTGGTGTCTCTTCTGTTGCAAAGGGCTTGGAGATCTCTTTTGTAATGTAAGCGGCTCATTGAGTTTCTTGACAGAAAAGCAGCACCACACACATACACTCACAACACAAACACACACACACACACACACACACACACACACACACACACACACACACACACATATGGAATTTGCAATCCTTTTAAAACTTTGTGACCTGAATATATTCCCTGCATTATGTTTGGTTGCTGTTGGAAGTATAAGCTGGCGTTTTGCTGTAGTCAGCACTAAATGATGGATGTCAAAACACAGTTGATGCATTATGCATATAGCATTACAGATTTAAGGTGTTTACTTGTCACTTTGAGGAAATGCAAAAATGTGAAGTCATGTGAATTCATTTTCCTGTCACTTGCACTTGTATTTCATGGCTCTGAACCACGCCATTTCCGATAAAAGGTTTTCAGGATCCACTTCACCAATTTTATCGTAACAAAATGAACAACATATAAAATTTATATCTGCCCGTTGATGGAAGGCTGTGAATGCTAAATATGTCTCGGCTGACCCCTAAAAGCACAATATCCATATTGCAGTTTTTAGCCTGGCGCCTTGTTCGCTTCCCCTCCTCTTCCGTCCTTTTTTTCTGTCAATCCACACTTTCTGAATGACACAGAAAGCGCACATCAACAACTTCACGCTGAGTGAGCTGACATGCACTATGTATAATAGCTTTGACGCACAGTTCCGGGTCACATCCTTAAACTTATGATACCTGTGTAGTTAAAGATGCTTAGGAGACATGCGTGTTTGTAGTGTTTTTTTGTTGCCTGTATTGTATTTTTACCTGATTTTCAGCCACATAATGGAAATCTATTGGTGCCACTTCGTTCTGTTAATGTATTCTGTAACTCTGTATTTGATGTTCAGGTTTCACGCCTCCTGGAATGGACAGGTCATCTCCAGACAGCAGTCCAGTACATGGCTTGGTGCGACAGGCTTCCGTCACCACAGGATCCAACATCCCCATCATCACAGAACTAGGTAAAACCGTTTTCACCCACCTCTGCGGACGCTGCATGCCACACCGAGTAACTTCCAATCAACTCATTACTCATTGGCAGAGTCATAGATACACAGAGTCTAGCCCAGACTTGAACATCATGCTGCCACCAAAAGTTCCAGCGCATTCGCGGTCGAACGGACTAACGAATGTTTGGCGTGGAATTTTTGGTCACATTTACGGTGTTAGTTGCTTTGCCCAACTCCAGTTCATACCCTCTTGGACGGATCCGGCTAATTGTTTTTTTTTATCATATGTAAAATATCGTAGCGCCGAGGACAATGTAGACCACTGTAACCTGAAGATGTCAGACAGGCATTTTTAGGACTATAGTTACATCTCCTTCAATTTGTTCACTAATGCACAAGAGAAGCTCAGCCTGATGGAGAGGGTGAGAGAGGGAGAAAAAGAAAGAGCAAGAGTGAAATGGTAGAGAAAAAAACTGCCACTGTTGCAAAATGGGTCCATTTATTAATAACAATGGCAGTGGCTGTATTCCCGGTGGTATAGGGGACTCATGAAACTTTCAGATCTCTGAGGGCCCTACTAAAGCACCAGAGACTGGCCACTCTATCTCCTCTGACCCAATTAGGGAGCATTGGAGCATGAGGCCAGCTAAGAAAAGGCCAGAGAGAGAAAGGAGCCACCTAATGCTACTTGTAACGGGGGCCGGCCATTACCTGCGGAGAACCTCTCCCATTAGACTGCGGACCGCATACATAATCATCAAAACCAGACGCTGCTCATGCTGGAGCCGTTGGTTACCGTCCAGGTCTCAAATTCAACCCCCTAGAAGCTCGAGGATTGTTCCCCCTATTTGTTCACAGCTAACGAATTTTACAGCTGCAGGAGCACGAGATGTGATAACATTGTCCTTCACCTCCTCCCAGGGAAGGCAGGAGCAGGAATATTCGGAAGAGAAGGGTAGACGCACGTCTCATGTCTCGCTGGAACCATATACTGTAATTACGTTGTCAGTATATTCAGTTTACAGTGCCAGGACCAGATTAAAGTCAAGTTGAAGCATAAAAACACTGCCTCATCTGAGTTGCATGATCAATTTTGTTGCGTGGCGCGTAAAGTAGGTGTGTTTATGGATAAGACCTTGTTTATCCCTTTCACTGTCTGACCATGAAATATTTTATTGTTGTTTTAGTAGTATAGCTCAATGATAGGCCTTGCTTTGTAACTACTGTGCACTCTAATCCACGGCGCTTTACTTTTAGATCATGGACAGCCATGAGTGTCTCGCAGTAATTCCTGAGTTGACATGAGTGGTGTGAGACAGCATAAATGCCTTGATTCCAGTCTTTGAAACTGTTTCAATAACGATACCATTTCTCCCCCTCTCCACACTGTCTCATCACCATTAGCTAAACCTGGCAAACTACTGCCATTGGTTTCATTCAGTCAGGAAAAAAAAACTGGAACCAACATACAAATGATAACAGAGCTGGGTAAGCCGAGCCTTTGTCCTCCGCTGCCGTTCGTTCCCTCGCTCCGCCGCTCTCCTCCTCATCAGCTTGTCTTGATTTATCTGGCTGCAGTCAAGGCCCTCGCTGCTCCCATGGCTTCACTTTGAACACATTTTTTATTCTTTGTTCTGGTTGAAATTGACTGTCTTGTTTTGGCCCCCTTTTAATGATTTTTTTTTTTTTTTTTTCCCTTTTTGGGGTGTTTTTTTTTTTTCTTCCAGTTGCGTTTTCAGAGCATTGCTAGG
>OMKZ01034715.1:0-10381 GCA_900302535.1 Neoniphon sammara | reverse complement strand
TGATGAGATGAAATATCAAAACAAATTGAAAATGCTTGCAGTGCAAGGCATTGTAGTTTGTAAGTAACAGCTGGCAAAAAATATTCAAATCACATGGGCTGTGCTGTTTATCACTGTGCAAACTGCAGGGATGTTATGGACTTTTTTTTGTATTAACATGTGCATTGGTTTCTTATGTATTAGTAAGCTTGGCATTCAACTCACACATGACATGTGCCCATGATACAGCAGCATATCACGACCACAATTAATATTTTGTTATTACATAATTTGAATTGCTTCGCAACAGGGCGGCCACTCCCAGGCTTCATACTGTAAATTACAGCATGCTAATAGTTAAGAGTTTTGTCAAGTGGGCTCGTGATTGCAGTGTTACGTACTCTGCAGCCGCCGTGTGGGGCTCTCGCCGTGCAGCTGCCTGCGCTGTGTGTTGGGGGAGGCACGAGGAAGCGGGACGGAGGACACGTCGTGGGTTTGCAGCTTGTACCAGTGTGGCTCGTCATCCAGAAGGGCCGTCTCCAGCTCGATCAGGATCTGAGGGAGGGAGAGCGCTGTAAGCTCACGTGCATGCGTGTGTAGCATGTGTGCATACCCAAGCACACACACACACACAACCTCACTTCCATCTGTATATACACATACATGTACACGCATATGCACAAACACACACATCCTTGCAGTGTTTTCACAGCCAATTTTGATTTAGGCAGTCTTTTGACAAAAATCCATTTTAGTTTTAGTCACATTTGAATTTTGTTAGTTTTAGTCTAGTTTTTGTCAACAAAAACTAGTCATTTTACTCAATGAAAAATAAGTTTTAGTCTAATTCTACGGAATCATTATTCACATTTTTTTCTCTGTAAATTCCTAGTAAAATTATTTGTTGGTGACCTTTATACATAGATTGATCTGCATTCTTCATTATAGGCTCTTGTATTTCGTATCTTGCTCTTGTTATTATACTGTGCTCAGTATCAAAATCAAAGTTTGCCCATATGACGGTTCTTTCTTCCTCCCAAAAGCAGGCTGTTGCAAAGACATGAATGCACAAATATGCTTAGATGGTGTTCAGTCAACATTAGCTACACGTGTCTTCTGTTAGATCTGTGTTATCCAGTGGTTTGCACCTTTGCTCCCCTTGCAAAGGAATGTTTGGATCCCTTCCCAACTGAGGTCAGGAGTGGTGTTTTCATTCGTCTATTTCTGGCATTCTCGTTTTTAAACGTTATATTTCTTCACAGCTTTTGTCAAGGTTCATTTTTGTTTAGTTTTCATCTCATTTTTGTCCTGGAGAAAGTGTCACTGATGAATACTTTTTGTCACAGTTTTAATCAACAAAATTATCACAGCATCCTTGTGCATCTGCCTTTAGGAGGATCTTCTATTGACTGCATTCATTCTCTAGACTAGGCCTACAATTAACACTGGTCGCTATAAGGGTACAAGTACAACAACACACACCACACGCACCTGGATATGCCACACATTTGTAGAGCTCTTACCCTGAGCTTGAATCCCCAAAACAACCTCTTGCCCAAGGTGAGTAAATTCACTCTAACAGATTTACACAGGGGGGTACACAGGGGTGACATCAACATCTCCCATCCATGTTGGACAAGAGGCAGACCACCAAAAGCCTTGTAATGGCCAGCAGCTTTATTAAGGGCTTGACCCCATTCAAGGGGATTAGCTGAGCTATCAGAGAGTCTGGGAGCGAGCGTCCCAGATCCCTGATGGGTGGGGTTTCTGTGTTAGGGGGGTTTGGTCTCCTTACCTCTCCCAGGAATTCGCTCTCCTCCTCCCTCACCCTGGCTTGGTCCCACAGCGTGATCTCCAGCATGCGCTCCCGAAACTCCCGCCGGTGCACCGGCGAATACATAAAGGTCTGGTTCCATTTGGGCTCTAAGGATTTCTTTACCGTTTTTGTTCTCCTCTTGCTTTTGTCGCTGGAGGAACAATAATTCAAACTGTTTTTATTTACAACCATGGTAGGGGACAGCCACGAAAACAACAGGTCAACAGCACGACACAGCACCACTGCATGCTGGGAAAGATGGTGAGAATGGGGTGGTGAGATGACTGCTCTGTCTCTCTGAAAAAGTCCAGTCATCACTTCCTCCATTCCTCATCTAAAGATGAGAAAGCACCGCAGAACAAAGTCCACAACTACACCACTAAAATGCAAACAACCACACACATATCCACAGATATCAATATATTTATACACTCTAATTTATCTTTCCTGATGTTAATGGATGAAACGCAATGACACATGATCCTCTGACACCACAGCAATACCAAAGAAACCCAATCTCAAACAAAATCTACACTCTAAAAATGACATGAACCCTGTGCTGCCCACAACTTCTTCAGCATTCAAAGTACAGTACAGTAAGTTAAGAGCTCTAGAGTGGGTGTTGGTAGAGAGAGCAGAAACTGTTTCTACTCTTACCTTCTATCTGGGAGGAAGTAGATTTTGACGTAGGGGTTCCTGGGTCGGCCATCTTCCCTGGGTGGCAGGTCCTTGGCGCCCAGGATGGTGACGATTAGCTGATGGCCCACTTTGTCATACCACAGTTTGACCTGCAGGGGCAGAGCAGAGACGTCCTGCTGAGAGACTGCGAGGGCTTTGAGAGATTAAAAATAAATAAACACACAAAAAAAAACATAGGGGGAACGATGCAGGAGAAGACAACCTCATCAAGGTAAATTAGGAATGGATACGTTCGTGGCGTGTTGCCTGCTTAAAGGAACACCCACCCACAATTTGGTTGTTGTATGAGTTACACCTATAGTTTTTGACATTGACATTGTTTCTCCTGGATCTATCCTCTAAGGAAAAAGGAGCAAGATATCTACCTGCTCGAATGGTTTCAGGTCACATGCTTGGCAGGGCAACTTATCAAAGCTTAAATGTTCATTAAAACATACTGATGCTATGATGGCATGATTATGCTAATAGCATAAAAAAGGCTCTGCAAGGTTGAATAGGAGAACCTAGTGATACTTGAGCAGTTAGGAGATCTTCCTTCAATGAACTGTCTAGTAATGTGGATGTAATGGAGTAAGGTAACAATATAGCCAAAAAGAGACTGTGTTGTGTTGCTTCTACCTTATTTGTCGCTGTCACTGTTTTTATGGTTCTGTTTTAAAATGTATGTGGTTATGCCTGTCATGAAAATTTCCCCTAGGGCAATGAATAAAGTTTATTGAATGGAAATGGATGTAATTGGATTGAATGTCATTTCAACTGAACTGAATTGAAGTGAAATGCTAAAGGCAACGTGCTCTAAAATTAACAGTGTATGCTTGCCTGAAATGATACTGTCTACCAGTGATGATGTTGTCTCTAATAATGTTCTCTCAGATAGTCAATGGGCACTGATATGCAGGAATCAGTCATGCTGTTGTGAGTGGGATCAAAGACAGTTCACACCAAGTATGGAAGTATGGACGCATGGAGAAGACACTTAGAAGAGGTGAAAAGTCCAACTGAAGGCTTTGCTTAAAGACAATGGAGAAAAAAAATGAAAAAAAGAGGAATGTAACTTCTAAGCTCTTGTCCATACTTCTTTGAAAACATGATCATGGAAAGGGGTCTGCACCATTTAAAAACCATACTGTAGCTTTGTGTCTATGCATGCAATAAAGCAAGAGTACGCATTCAAGACAAGTCAAGAGATTGGATATTGGCACACAACATACAGTAGGGGGCTTATGGTCAAACAAATTGTACCAAAATATCTGTGAGATTGTAGCCCACTACTATACTGCACATAACAGAGATGCTGTATGCTGGCTGTGTAGGATACGTCTAGGAAGATTCACCTTGAAAACCAACATAACAATATGCAAACTAAAATATACAATATGGAATTTGCAGCGGCTGAACAATGTGTCCTAGCTAATAGGTAACAGATTGAACTACATAGGTATTTCCAAGGTACACACACAAGCACACACATACACACAACCACACACACATACGAAACCTTTTTATTCACTCCCATTTTAACTCCCTATCGTTTATTCGGTTAGGTGTTCAGACACCTCTAAATGAGAAAACCCACAGTGCATATCATCGCAGACGTTCATGTGCCGTATTATGCATATGAACAATATTCACTATCAATGAGACCACTGATCAGAGCCACATTAAGTTTGCTGAGGTCACTCTTAAGCAAAACAACATAACAGTGTCGGCGAGGTAAATATCCAAGGTCCCAAACAGGAGCGTGACCTTCAGGCTGACTGAATCAAGAACACGCCGACTCACACTAAATTAGTCTGTGTCAAAAAACAAAATCCACAGAGACAGACAGGCTGATATCAGAGATGAAGGATTAAGAGGGCCTTTAAAGGTCTCGTTGGTTGGAGGTTTGTTATTTGGGAGGTACAATTTGCTTATTCATTAACTCTCATCTGCACAGGAAAATGCAACCTGGTTTCAAAAACGGGATGGGGAACTTGGTATCTTTTCACTGCAACATGAACTCCAGACCCATCAACCATGATCTCCTAATTATTAACAGTTTTTCATCACTTTGAGTTGCTACATAGAGGAGTCCTACATGTAATTATGGTTGGAAACTCATCAAGGCCTGCTTTCATGTTGCACTGAATCAGAGAGAGAGAAAAAAAAACAAAGTACTTTGTCCCAGAGAGGACTGTAATCAAACAAAATTCAGGGAGACACCCTCCTGCATTGCCAAAGTGACCAGGACAAGAAGTTATGGCATAAATTAGGGGAAGTTTACTATTATCATGTGAAGAAATCAGGCAATGGAAGAGTGTCTCTTAGAAACGTGTAGTTTAGATTAGTTGGGCATGCAGTACCTGGGCATAACAGCGTGAATGGGTTAAAATGGTATCAATGAGCAACAATAAATCTAGTAACAGTGATACTAAGAAATCAAACTGGGAAAAAAAAATGGCACAATGCACTGCACTGAGAGGGAAACTTGAAGCTGCCATTTCCCTGGGAATGCATTTTCCAGAGTATGGAAACAGAAAAAGGCCAGTCAACAGTCAATGGAGCAAAGACCAAATAGAGATTGTGCCCTTCAGACAGGGCCCATTACCTGGACCCTAGGGGCAAAAGGCGCTGTTCTTCTACTAAGGCTTTGGCTCTGGATAAGCAAAATTAAATAGCAAAAAAAAACAAAAACAAAAAAAAACAAAACAAAACAAAACAAAAATGCTATAAAACCAAAACCCCACAAAACAACAACAAAAACTCACACATGTACACTCTTAACACAACAGAAGTTTGTAGCTTGAATGGGACATTTACACCAGTGGGATTATTCTGTCTTTTTTTTTTCTTCCCCACCTTTTATCTGCATCTTGAGTGATGTTTTCTTTTCTTTCAGCTTTATCTGAGATTTCTTATCCCTGAGATTCTCTGTAGTGTATTTCTTCTGAAGCAAACGTCTGCATAGGCACTTGGAGCAAATTATCAATGAGTCATAATTATACTATCTCTCTTTCTTCCTCTCCAGGCCACTTCTCCCCTGCTTCAAATAGCCTGCGTCACAGTGACGTCATCCCCAATTGTTGTCCCCCAAATTAAATTTTGAAAACCCTCCAAAAATATCATTCCAGCTCTGCAGAATTCCTAATCGGGCCCTGCACATTGGATCTTTAAGGTATAATTCAATGAAACGAACTAGCTGCAATGATCTGTTGTTTCAGGATTTCAAGGTTGGCCCTTTCATAGAATCGGAGAATGTAGACGCTGTCTGGTCTGGAAAAAGGTTTGCAGATTGCAGCGCTGATTTGTGATTGGCTGAGTGGGTGTATTTGCGTCAGAGGTGTCAGCGTGGGCCTCAGGGATGTCGGCCCACGAGGGCTGCAGGGCTCGAGCTGAGCCGTGCTGCTCTGTGGGCACGCTACAGGAGAGACAATCAGATGCTTTCCCAAAAGCTGCTGTACCCTCCTGTCTCAACCCCCCAAAACTCCCTCCTCTTTCCTTCACTCTGTGACCACCAGCGCAGCCTCTTTAACTGTCATTTTCTTCCACGTCTGCGGCTTTCTGTATTGTGCATTAATGCATGTAAGTTAGACAAAACATTGTGCTTGCTGCTGATTATTATTTTATCCTGGACTTCAGTGGAGAGCTTTAGTGTCAAATGGTCTGAAATCTTTTTCAGAGTCTTTCCCACCATGCTATGTTCTGGAAAAAAAACACTGAATACATTTTTCGCTCAAATTCAATAAAATTGAACCCAAACTATTGGCTATTATGATATTGGCAGCTGCAGTCCAGAAATAGTGGTGTTGGCCTTCATAAAAACATATTGGTCAAACCCCAGTCCTCACTTTACCTTCTAAATACCTGTGTTTTGACAGAAAAGAGGTCCTGGAGGTGTTACCCTAGTATCAAAGCTAATTCCCTTTTGGATCCTAAATTTGAGAGTTGATTTATCTCTTCCTTTAATGCAGCCCTCCACTCACTTACCCCAGGAGTGTTTTTTATACCAGATAATGGACAACACAAAGTAACCTGATCTACAGTGCTATGCTGGGTTGGTAAAGGGCCAACTGAGGAGACTGACTGAGAGGAGCTGAGCCTAGTTCCCTTATGCTGGTTTCTACTAGAAGTTTTAGAGCCCAAAATTTTGTACAAAAGCAAATTCAAATGAAATGATCTTTTAATAAAACACATAGGAGCGAATTACGAGTCTCACCAGTTATCATAAACCGTCTTACTCATAAGTTATATGATCATAACACAGGTAAAAGATGTCTAGTAATCCGCGTCCCCTGCAGGATTTCACATGTACGGTGTGTGCGGTCATGTTGAGGCGACTTACTGAGAGCTGTCCTGACAGGTACTGGGGGGCGTCCCTCAGCATGCTGGGACTCATGGGGGACGTGACGGAGATGGATGGGCGATCCATTTTCTGAGACTCAAAAGAACTTGAACCTGCCAGGGAGAGGAGAGAGTCACGCTCAGATGCTGACACCTCAGCGCATATTGATTTTATACTGTTTACTGCACGCAGTTCTGGTAACGTGATGGAGAAGGGGAGGGTAGAAAGGAAGAGGACAGAGAAAGAGAGAAGGAGGGCGAGCGTGCGTGTTACGGGAAAGAAAAAGAGGCGTACAGATTGTCAGAGTGATAGAATCAACTCTCAGACATTTCCTTGGTTTGATGTTTCTAGGCTGATTAATAGGACAAAATGGGCAAAGGAGCTATGGTTGCAGAGTGGGGAGGAGAAGATCTTCTTACTTGATTCCAGTTGTGCATGTGTGCTGTCTGGTATCCTTGGAATATCTCTGGAAAGAAAGCAAAAAAAAAAAGCATGAGTGTGTGAGAGAGAAGAGAGGAGAAGGAGGGGATAGGGGGATCAATTGGAGCTAATGCTGAATGCACTCTGTTTTAATGACCCTAAGCACCGCATTAGTCTTCATTCACCCAGCAGCTCCCTCAGCAGTACAAAGCAGGTCAAATATGGGAATTGACAGAGCAAAAGGTGTTGCTGTTTACCCCCACTATTTCCGCCCTCAAAAACAATTTCCATACAGCTGTTTGTGGAGGACAGAGTGTGAGTGTGGGGGCAGACTTTTTTAAATTTATTTATTTATTTATTTTTGCCGTGCTGCATTTCTCGGTCCCATACACGGCCCTGCCCGAGCTCAGAGCCCGAGCCGGAGGAAAGGAGGAACAGATGGTGAATAAACAAGTCGGCGCCACTCGTTCACAAACACCTTCGGTGAGAACACAAGCTTTCTTCTCTCTTGGATCTCCCACTTCAAGCCTCTCTGTTACAGAAGGTTCAGTACTATTCAAAATCACTGAGTCATGCTGGCGATGACATGGCACGGTATGAATGAAGTTACAGATGTAACCACAGTCTTTTGTTTGGAGAGGGACTATCAGTAGCAAGATATTTTGGGGGGTAAATGATTAGTTTTGGGATGTGAATGTTAATTCTGGTCCTCAGCTCTGATTGGCTGAGGCATGTTTGAAGTCCTTGTGAAATACCTTATAAATGTACACATGCATCAAATGTATGCTAACTGTAACAGTTCATTTAAGTACTAATGCTCTAATCATCACATGAGTACTCTCTGTTTAACTACTGCTGAAGAACTACAGGATGCTACGGTACAACAGCCATTGGAGGCTTCAGCCTATCCCAGCATGCAGTGGGTAAGAGGCAGTCAGACACCCTGGACAGTTTGCTAGTCTGTCGCAGGGCTTTATGTAATTGTTACTGATTGAAAATGAAAGATTTACTCAACGTTTGTGCTCTCCCTCTTTTAATACAACGACGTGCTGTCCTATTTTGCTAAAGTGGCAAACCACTCTGCTTCACCCTGTGGATGTGTCATACATTAATGCGAACAATGCTTGCTGTATCGTCTCAAAAAGCAACAACTGCATATTAATGATTATGACGCTTTTATTACAGGACCTAAAACAGCATTTCGCTTCTCGTTAGCTTTTCCTCTGCTCTCCTCTGTTAGTATACCTCACTCTGCTTCACGTCATGCCAAACAACACCTGTTCCAAAATCACTGCAACCCATGGCCTCTTGTGGCTTAGTGCGTAATAATCCCATCATTATTGTCTTATGAAGAGTATGACATGAATGCTATGTAACACTGTCGGTAAAGTCTCACCCTATGGGCCGCGAGACCACCAGCTCCACCTGCGGCTCAGGCTTGGATTCTAGTATGATATTGTAAACTTCTTTAAATGTGGCTCCTTGTAAAAGTCTCCCATTCCACTCCAGTACCTGGTCACCTGCACAAACACGAGAGATACCGCATGTCACATGGGATATGACAGTAGAATGTGTTTTTATTGAGAAAAAAACACGCACACGCCAAAACCCAAGGGAATCTATTGATTGGTAAATACATGTTTTGTTATTTATATACATATACCTGGTCTGAGGTGCCCAACAGTGTCTGCTAGACTTCCTTTCCTCACTTTGGTGATGAAAGCACAAAGTCTACCAGATTCTGTCATCTTGCCACCCACCACCTGCACAAGAAGAGAGTGCAATAGCAATAAATTACATGTGAAAATTAAGCTCAATATACTTGAACTCAAAATATTATTTCATAGTACGCTCATTTTAACTCTTCATGGCAAAAAAATAAAATAAAATAAACATTAGCCTGCAGTGAGGACACAGCAGATATATTACAACTTGCAGATGTAGGCAGTTTATTTATTTATTCCCCCACCCTCAAAGTGTGCTGTTGATGTTATGGCTTTAGCTCTTGCCTGCGAGGTATGTATCCTTAATAAAAAGCATTACATGGCAAGGGTCAATGGTAAAAGTACATCTCTTTTCAAAAAAAAAAAAAATGTCCAGGGCCATGCTTTCTCCCCCAGGAGGCTACTCTGGTGCTACTCTGTGGTTCAGTAACAGTGCAGGCCCCTGGGCAAGAGCTGTACTGTACAATCCTGAACCGCTCTGCTCAGCCTACACGGGCATCATACAAATAAAAATCCCTCTTAATGGCAGCTGAATGCCAACATACAAAGGAGCTTAGGGAAGTCTGCTAAATGAAATGGCTTTATGTAACGAGCAGGACCCAGAGAGAGAGAAAGAGAGAAAAAAAAGGGAGAGGGAGAGAGAGAGAGATGGACAGTATAGGCGAGGCTGGCAGCCTTAGTTGATGGACTGACTGGCTGGATCGCCGGGGTTGGCTGGCTGCTGCTGAGCGGACAGAAACGCACAGAGGCATTGAGCAGACACAAACATGCCATTTCAGGAAGCTCATTCAATCAGTAATGATTTTTCCCCATCTTGCCACTCTCCTTTCTCTCTCCTGATGGCCCCCCATGCTCCTCCAGACTTTGGCTGCTCAGCTCTTTTACCAGGCTGCACCACATGCAGATCGCTCAAATGAATGCATCAGTGAAAAGAAGGGAAACCGAAGCACCCAAAGCTCTCCTATCCTATCAAAATTTAGTAACTAAGGGATATGTGGCCATCAGTCACTGCAATAACAAACTGACAAGAAGCTTTTAAATCATATGAAGCAAGATTAAGACCGTTTGTTAAAGCATCACAAACAGCCACATGATCATATAGAATTTAGGGAATCAGGGTTAAGAATACAGTCATATAGGGGATTGAACTATGCCAGAAATAAGCATTGTGTTAAAAATGTGACATTTGAGTGGCTGGACTTGAGTGGGATCAGGCTGACAGGCTCGGGAGTGATTTGTTTGTGTCCACTGAGCTGCTGAACGCACTTCATTAAAGTAGTTCGGTGCGAGCGTGTTCGGAAAATTACAGTGCTCAATATCAAACACTGCTCATTAATATTCATCTGGAGGCTAATCAAGTCTCTAATGAATATTAATACTGAGTAACACAATGATGTAATCAATAATTGGAAGGCAAAGGGG
>OMKZ01034712.1:0-11537 GCA_900302535.1 Neoniphon sammara | reverse complement strand
ATCCTGATTTATCAAGAGGTGTCAAGAGCAATTACATGTTTTTCAAATGTTAAAAATCTCACATTGGAATACTTCAAATTAATTTTACAATACATAAAATTCAAAATTCTTTGCTAAATTTAATTCCATACAAAGTACTTACCAAAATTATGAGCAAACATTGCTCAGATTATTTGGGGTTAATGCCCAACTTATGCAAAGAAATGTTCTACTGGTAATGAAGTTTAATTTTGGACAAGTTTAATTTTTTATTTTATTTTATTTTATTTTTTTATCCCTCCTCATCAGTCCCAGCGGCAGTATCAGATCTGAGGCTGGACAACAATGGCAGCTTGGATATGTTGAGGGCCTTCTGGGTGCCACCCAAAGGGAGTGTGGGTGCCTACATGGTGACCCTGTCGGCCCCGGGATCTGCCACCCAGGAGCGTCAGCTGGCCCCCAACGCCACCCAGGTCCTCTTCCAGGGTCTGACCCCTGGGCGTAGCTACCAGCTGACTGTCAAGACCATGGCTGGAGGTCAGATCGCAGAGACCAGGACCAGCAGGAGGACAGGTAGACGTTCATAGTCAACTCATAGGATGTACGTGTTTTCAGAAAACTTATGTTTGTTTTGTTCCTCCTATTGTATTGCTGTAACTTTGGTGAAAAATGCGATTATTGATAAATTTTTAATAGTAAGTAGTAGCTCAAAACTTAGTAAGCTTTCTTGCCATGCATTTTTTTGTATATATTACATACAGTTAATTGTATGCATACATACAGTTAATTTTTAGCCATTTTTTAATGTAAAGGTGCAGGTGCATTTTAAAAAAAAACATTCATATGGTTTTCAAACAAGCCATGGCTCAGATAAGATACGAATAAATTTCTTCATCATGTTTTGCAAATAGATTTAGTTTAATTAAAAACATGTTTATGTAAAAACTACACAATTACATTATTACAAGGCAGCACAGTCATAATACTGGACCCTAGCTGGCCAACAACAGCTGCTCCTCTATTTCAAATGAGGTGACCCTGCTGGGTGAGAATTTCAAGTTCTAACGCTGCAAACACTGGATTGGTGGAAGTTTAAGCATCTGATCAAGATCAAACCCAGTTTCATTTCTTTGAGCTAGTCCAAACTCACTATAAAAAATAGGATTTTTTCAAAATTAAATAACTTTAAATTTAAATACTCACAGACAAAATTTCAGCACTGACCGCACTAAACATCTTTCATCATATCTGTACTGTATCTAAAAAGCATTTGAATTCCTATAATGGGCTCCTTTAAACTATAGTTGAGCTCCTTTTTGAAGTTAAACTGAAGATACATGCAACCTTATTATGGCAGTATGTATTCTACATTAATACTTTCTTCCTCTTTCTCTTTCCAACTGCTCCGCATCATCATCCTCCAGTCCCTGACATGGTGTCCAGGCTCTCCATGTCAGCCCTCACTGACGGCCGAACACTGAGGGTGACCTGGTCGCCCCCCAGAGGTGACTGGGACAACTACAGCGTTCTGCTGTGGAACGGTTCGACAGCGCTGGTGAACCAGACCGTCAGTAAGCTGGCCAGGCAGCACGTCTTCTCCGGGCTCAGCCTGGTGCCTGGCCGCCTCTACAGAGCAGAGGTCACAGTACACAGCGGCCTTCTGGGTAACACAGCACACTGCCAGGGACAACTGGGTGAGTCAGTTTTAGTCAGAGTTTTAGAGAAGCATTTTTTAATTGCTTGTTTAGACTTTTTCCCATGACACTATAGTCATCAAGTGCCAAATTGAGTCAGTCAGGCAGGGTGAAACACTTCACTCCTCCATACTGACGCATTATCAAACTTTGTCTTGGGTTACAGCACTTCTACAAATCATATCTGTTCTTTAATGAGAAATAGGTAAGGGTTAGGTAGGGTTGAGCGATATGGTTGAAATCAATATCATGAGGGATTTTTTTTTTCATTATTGATGTACACCATGATATGACTCGTGCATGCAAAACCACATTAAATAGTCAAATTAAAGTTCATCCTATTGAATTGAATAGAAAGATTAGGTGTGATGTCAAACAAAACTAAGAAATAGTTTTCCTTAAACATGTTATGCCTAATTTAGAGTGTTTGTTATCAGTTTTGACAGCAGGCATTTTGTGTCACAGTATCCTAAAACCACCATATCATTACAATAAGACTCTACTGAAATATAATAAATGATAATACGAGCGATAACTTCATTTATTGCTAAGCCCTAATTAATACTTCTAAAATAATGTAAACATTTTAGTCACATTATAGTGAAAACTTAAAGGCACATTGCGTAAATTAGGACTTTTACCTACCTTTATTGGCGCCGAAGGAACTGCAACATCAGCAAGCCTCTGGCACAACATAAATACTTAAATATGTCACATTTTCACAGTAGAGGCAGTATTCTATTTAATTACGATGCAAATTATATATGGTTTTATCATTTGCTCAAAAAGTGTGTATGATGCTTATGAATCAGGTCATGTGTGGCTGTGAAACCTGTTCTCCATGAACACATACACCTTTTTCCAATCCTGGATCAAACTGTGTCTATAAAAATATTTATAATGGAGCACCCCATGCATGGGGTGGACCACATCAGGGCTGTTAAGATATTGTTAGGTAGGTTGCCAACCACAGTAAAGAGTATAATATAAACTTTCAAATTCATTGCTGTGTACTATCCAGCAAAGCCATCCCAATCTGGTTCTCCAAGGAAGCTACAACGAATGACACAAATTAGAAAATGCCGTTTCACCCTAATCTATTCTGTTCCTGTCTCCCCCAGCCCCTCGACCGGTCCAGCAGCTCGTCGTCCGCCACAGTGATGAAACCACCTTGAGTGTCCTGTGGAATCGACCAGTAGGCGAGTGGGAGGGCTTCACCGTGGTCCTCAAACAGGTCGACCCTGTCAAGGTCGTGGCTCAGAAGAGCCTCCCATGGGAGGCCAGAGAGTGCACCTTCAACATCCTCACCCCAGGACGCCGGTACGCCATCACCGTTACAACCAACAGTGGAAACCTGACCAGCTCAGCCTCTGTGACCGGATGGACCAGTGAGTCATTTTTTCCCTTTACTACTTTTTCTTTATCGAGACAGAAGCTGTAAGAAGACTTAAGGAAGACTAGAAGAGCAGTTTAGTTTGCATGAGCAGTGATAGCCACCATGAATAGACAAAGAAGAGAACACCACTTTCCTCAAGACATAACAGTAATTTACACACTGTTTGACTGACAAATGATCTGTGGGAGCAGAAACAGCACAGCACCAAAGATGGAGACAAAATAATGAAAAAAATTTTGTGGATTACCACTTTAACTCTGTTTCAACTGTCTCCTCGAGGTGAGTTCCAGTAGCTTCTCCCCATCTTAGATCAATCTCTAATTTGCTCTCTGCCCTGTGTGTCTCCTCTCAGCTCCAGCCCAGGTGACCAAGCTGCAGGTTTCCAACGGCGGCAGCACCAATAGCCTCCAGACCCAGTGGGAACGCGCAGCCGGGGATCTGGACTCCTACCGGGTGTTGCTGGTCCACGACAGCAGCGTCATCAAAAACGAGAGCGTGGCAGCAGACACCACCAGCCTCAGCTTCCTGGCTCTCAGGCCTGGCGCCCTCTACAGGGTGGTGGTGACCACTGTCAGAGCCGGCCAGGCCTCCAGGCAGACTGTGGCAGAGGGACGCACCGGTAAGTTGAGTGCTCCATTTGTGAAAGGCTGGGGTTCAGGGTTCAGTTCAATTTGTAGCAAATATGTACACATCAGTGTGTGATGTAATCTGGCAACCTTTAGTGACTTACTGAACAGCCAAAGATAATTTCCTTGGACAAGAGTTGGCAACAATGGTTGAGATGCTCTTGAACAAGGTCCTAAACTGGTCCTAACCTCAGTGGCCAACAGCAGGAGACTGGTTGTACTGGGAACCTCTCAGGTTTCACTGAAGTGAATTGTGAAGAAGATTGTTGTTCCATTGACTTTCCCTGGATAAATAAAGGTTGAAAAAAAAATAGTCTTGGCAACTGAAATACTACGGTGCCGATTGGATCTGTTCGTTATTTTTATCTTTTTTTATTTTGTATTTTTTTTTTCATTTTTCATTTTTATTGCTTTTTTTTACATAGTTATGTAACAAAACAGTGCAACAGTAGTGTCTTTGTTAGGGATTACAGCTGACATTGGTATATTCTGATTGTTGCTGTTTTGAGGTCTGTATGCTCATATCATAAATAATTATGATAAATTACTTCAGTTCTATTTTGAAGTGGAACGGGATCAGTAAAGTGTGGTTCGATGAAAAAATCCTATCTGTAACACAGTAGACGAGGTACAAGAAGTGTCTTAAACTCATCCTCGACCTCTGTGGCCACCGACAACATGGTGACTGATGGAGCATAAACAGCTCTTTGTATGCCAAACTAACAAGAGGATATTATTGAAAACTCTCCCCTATCTGATGCAACAGGAATTTGCCTGGAATTTTCAGGAAGTGTCGACCACACACACACAAAAAAAAAAAAAAGTCAAGGTCTGTCTATCAAAGACTTCCCGTCAGGCGAAGGGAAGAGGATGAGATTCCACTGTGCATTGTTGAATTCCAACGCTTTACTGCTGCTGGAAAATATTTGGAGCATATTTTCTAAGTCACTAAGGACTTCTAAATGATCAAACACATAAACATAATGCAATTTATGATGGTATGCAAGAGAGTAGTGACTCTTAAGAAAAACAATGAACCCCTCTTTGTAGTAGATGGATAATATTAAGTAATGATGATGAATTATCATGTTAATAGCAATAATAAATCTTATTAAGGTAGACAGGCTCAAAGAAAAAGAAGAAAAAAATTACAAATTAATATTTGAAAATACATTTACAAAACATTACAACACAGTGCTGGATTTTGCAAGGATGAAATGCCATTTACTGACAGGCAAAACATTTTTAAAGCCAATTTAAAGGGAAAATCCACATTGAAACACTTTAACAGTGTCACAAAACCATTATTGTTGATGCACCTTGCATTTCTGGGCACATTTTTTTGTTTGATGGTGCATTTTTATAACTGGCCAAACACAGATGTCCCTTCATGTCTCATTGAGATGTTTCCAGCTGCTGCAATGAATTTGATCACAGAAAATGTTTCAGCGATCTAAAGCACTACCATTAGAAATCAGGTTTTGCGGTCAATCCCTCAAAATCAAAGAGCAATCATAAACAGAGAAATCCACTGCAGAAGAGGTAGAGATACCAGTTTCTCCACCAACAGTGACCTTAAGAGATCAGGATGTAATTTTGGTTAAGGAGCAAATCTCACTTCTTCTAGACTGGAAAAACTCTCCCTATGCTGTCACTGTCACTCTCCACCTACACATATAATCAATGCCTGCTTTCTGCAAGTTGTCAAAACGCACTCTGGGTAAAATAAGAAATCAATAGAAGGCAGGTTGATGGAAAGTGGGCACACCAAAATAAACAAACAAACAAATAAATAAATAAATAAATAACTGACAACACTTCATCACAAAATAATGGCTGGAATGCACCAAGCATCACACAGTTAAGAATCGCAAAATTTGAAGGCATCAGCGATGAAGCCTGTAGGGAAGCCTTCAAAAATATATTTTTAAACCTTTGCACACAAAAGAAAACCCACCTCGCCTTCTTCTAGTATTCTTTTACCCCTGACCAAGGTTGACGAAAACTAACAAAAGAACGAAAAGTAGGTGTGAAAAAACATTTTCATTAACTGAAATAAAAATAAAAACGAGGCTTTACAAAAATCGGTAACTAACTGAAACTGTTTTGTGTTTACAAAAGTAACTAAAATTATAGAGAAAATGTCTTTGGTTTTCGTCTTTGTCAATTTATTTCATACAGCCACACTATCTCACCTCAGAAGCAGAATTATATATCCATATCTACATTTGACTTACTATAGTTGTTGTTGTCGTTGTGTCCAGTTGAATTTCATATTTAATGACTGTCCTAAGTGAATGCATTTTTTAAAATGGTATGATGTTTTTCTGACCTTTTTGAATCTCACCCTGGACAAATATTCCATATTACAAAAAAGGCTAAAACTAACACTGAGACTAGTAAAAACTAGACTGCAACTAGACAACTAAACAAAAAAAAATGAAATTGAAAACAAAAGTCAAAAGGAAATGAAAATAAAATCTAATGAAAAATGGAAAAAAATGTAATAACCTAATAAAATAGCTAAAAAGCTACTTGCAAATACTTAAAACAGGAATTTGGAGAAGCCTACCACAGGGTATCCCCTCTCCACCTGCTAGATGTGAACTTTTGTTTTGGAATCAAAAGCCACAGAAAATATCTGCAGGCCTGTATTTTAAACCTGAAACCTAAACCTTAAACCCAAAGAGCACATTGACAAATGTTTTTGAGCACTGAACTTATTCTTTTATACTTGCTTCCATGACTTGCCCCCTTTCTTTTTCTCCCTCTTTCTCCACTCTCTCCCCCCTCCACCTCTCTCTCCCTCTCTCCCTTGCCCTCCTCTCTGCCTCCCAGTCCCGGCTGCAGTCAGTGAAGTAACAGTCAGTAACAACGGCCGTATGGACTTCCTCAGCGTGTCATGGCGTCCGGCACCTGGTGACGTCGACAGCTACCTCGTCGCGCTGAGGGACCGGGAGAAGACGGTCCACACGCTGGTCGTCTCCAAGTCCAGCCCGGAGTGTGTTTTCAACTCGCTGGTGTCCGGACGCCTCTACAACATCTCCATCACCTCCCGCAGTGGCGACTATTCAAACCACACCTTCGTCCAGGAGCGTACCCGTGAGTACAAGCCTCACCAGTTCTACATGTACACCAATTCCTTGACCTCTACAAGGGTCATCAAAGTGTATCTTCACTGGTGATGTCATGCTGTACCAGCAGGCGTGAACAAAAATGTCAGCTTATGAAAACATCACATTTTTGCACTCCACCTGCCCCATTTTAACATTTCATTTAGCAGAAATGTTAAAAAAAAATCCATAAAAACGTATCGTCATCCCCTTGTCCCCCAGAGCCGTCCAAGGTCCAGAACGCCATTGCAACCCACGCGGCCCGGGACGACTACCTGAGGGTGTACTGGCGCCATGCTGCCGGCGACTTTGACTTCTACCAGGTGGTGATCAAACACAACAACATCTTTCATCAGAATAAGACAGTGGCCAAGACGCAGAACGAGTGCGTGTTCAGCGGCCTGGTGCCCGGCAGGCTCTACACGGTGGTGGTCAGCACCTGGAGCGGCAACTACGAAACCAGCATCTCCACCGACGGCAGGACCTGTGAGTGACCTTTACTCATGCAATGCTGATAAATGCACTGGATATTAAAATGATTCATAATTATCGCAGAAAGCCGTGAAAGATGTCGCTCGAGAAGCATAGCGCTCCAGATGATAGTGTGCTTGCTTCCAGTGCTGATTGAATTTTCAGACCACTTCAAATGTGACGTGGACCACAAGGAGCTAACTGTTTTATCCACATGTCAAAGTGCCTGGCAAATCCCAAAACTTTTATTTTTCACAAACCATCACTTTTAAAAAGTAAGACCTCTAAATTATGGTTAGTCATCTGCCAAACTTCCTCACCACAACCACCATTAACCATTGAGAGGACTGTGGTCATTTCTCATTTTGTTAAATGGTTAAATAGAGAACTAGAAGGCACTATGAGTGTACAAATGGCAGAAACCCAAGACCTGGATCACTGCCAAAAACGAAGCAATTGTTTCTCAACCCAAGGCCTATTTCTCTGTAAATGCATTCAAAACTTTTCAAATCTCCTTCTGACAGACATACAGACGGTCTCTAATTAGCAGGGGTGAGCACATAACCGCTCGTGTCTGTCCTGCAGTCCCTGCAGCAGTCCGGTCCTTAGCTCTGGCCGGGTGGGGCACGGAGGACCTACGGGTGACGTGGTTGGCTGCTCCAGGCGACGTGGACCACTATGAAGTGCAGCTGCTGTTCAACGATATGAAGGTGTTCCCGCCAATCACACTGGGCAGCAGCGTGGGGGAGTGCGTCCTGTCCTCCCTCACCCCGGGGCGGCTCTACAAGATCCTTGTTTCCACCTTCAGTGGTCCCAACCAGCAAGCCCAGTTCATAGAGGGACGCACAGGTCAGGCCAGACACTCTGTGACCAGTTCTCAATCAATGCTACGTAGTTCAGAGTTCCACTTTTAGCATTTGATCCCACCAACATGCATTAGGCTGGGGACACACTAGATAACATTTGACATCCTATCTAGCTTTGAAAATTCACTGCTTCACACATAAAACCACACTTACTACCTGAAAACTGAAGTCTCTTTCTTTTCCTCTCCGCCCCCCAGTGCCGAGCAAAGTGAAAAACATTCACGTGAGCAACAACGGCGAGAGCAGCAGTCTGAAGGTGAGCTGGACGCCGGGCCAGGGCGACGTGGACAGCTACTCTGTGTTTCTGTACCGGCAGAGCCGCCAGCTGGACGTCAGGCGTGTGCCCAAGCACCAGAACGAGCTGAGCTTCGGCTCCCTGCAGCCCGGACAGCTCTACACCGTCACCATCCAGTCCATCAGCGGAAAGCTGGTCAACAACAACACAGCGAGCGGACGCACAGGTCAGAACACAGACAAAGAGGAGCAAATCACTGTGACTACAGAAAAGGCACACAACTGTTTCTATTTTTCTTACTGGAATTGGTCATTTATGCCTTGAAGGGGTTACTCTGATGTCTGCACACAGCCAGCGTAGTTAGAGATATCAGGGCTTGTTCTCCTCCCTTCAGAATAAGCCATTTTGTTGCCATTCATTCTTGTAAAGCATGAAAAAGAGACAATTTTGGAGTTTCTGTTTCTGCTTCCCCCACTCTGTGGAATATTTTTCTCCTGGGAAACATATTCCACAAAAAATATGGAGAAATATGGAGCTCTCGGGCAATATTCAGTCACACTAATTAGGAGACTTGTACAAATCATTAGCAAGTTGCGGTTTTGTGTTCAAATTTACATGGACAGCTTGAGAGACCAATGAGAGGACGATGGATGGGTCTTATTTACGTCCCCCTTTTTCACAATAATCGGGTAACTACTTCTAAGCTTTCTACTCTGTATGGTGGAGAAAGCCTCGGAGCCCAGTGGTAGTGTTTGCTACTTTACTGTCGATTCAGTTGTTGTTGCTCTACACGCTACATTCATCAAGATGATGCAGGATTTATGAACCTGTTGCACTGTCCTCTCTCCTCCAGTCCCCTCAGCAGTGACGGGCCTACAGGCTGACAACCGCCAAACGACCTGCTGCCTGCAGGTCAGCTGGCAGGAGGCGCTGGGCGTTGCCAACGGCTACAGCCTGCAGCTGCTGGATGAGAGGGGCAGTCTGGTGGTCAACTCCTCCCAGCCCTCCGGACACACCCAGTACCGCTTTGACGGCCTCACCCCAGGCAAGAAGTACCGTGTCCTAGTCCAGACCACCAGCGGAGGGGTCCATAGCCTGGGGGTCAGCACTGAGGCTCGGACACGTAAGGCTGTCTCCTTCTTGCTTCCTGTACAGAACTACTCAGCGCAGCATATTGGCCCTGTGGTGAGAGAGACAAATACTGGTAGTGGAGATAATACTGGAGGGAAAGCAGTGTGATAACTAGTCGCACTGCAAAAATAAATTAATAAGTCATTAAGTCTCTTATTAGGCCTTAAACTCTTGTTTTCTTAAGTAAAGAAATAAGACAGTGGGATGAGATAATCCCACTTGCTTCCAATCCTAATCAACTTGTTTACAGAATTTTCTTGAGTCAAGTGTCATTTTCTTGATCCTAGTGGGTTGATCTGCCTTATTCTGCCTTGTTTCAACATATTCATGCTTGTTCCCAGAAAAACTCCTGAAACAAGTAAAGCCGCATTGAAAAAAAGCGGATTATCTCATCCCACCGGCAGATTTTAAAACTTGTTTGAAGAAAAACAAGATTTGTTTTTAAAGCTTTGTTAAATGGAGATTTTTTTGCAGTGTGAAGTGAGTGAGAGGGGTAATGTTTCAATCAGTGGTTGAATGAATTTGAAACAGTTATGAGTTCTGATCAGAGAAACTAGTGTAAACTACACCTGCATCTAAGTAGATTTTTAGACTAAACTTTATTCTAAAATGTCTGAACTTTTACCTCTTTTTGAGTATTTATTTACTACCTTCAGTAGAACAAGTTTTATTTTTAAACCAAGGATTACTGAGTTTAGTGGACAGTGGACTTTCCTGCCCCAACTGATGCTGCACTATAGCTTTCTTTGATATGAACTATAAAATTTGGGCTTCTCTACAAGAACCACACCAAACAAATAGGGCTGGATATTTGGCAAGATCCTCACAATACAATATGTATCACGATGCATGGATCACGATACAATTTGTATTATGCTACAATGCAATCCTATATTTGACTAAAAATGTATAGAGCTTAAAATACTGCATAAGACCTTGGTAGATGAATAAAATATACAACACATTATCTGAAAAATTGGGTGACAAACAGACTCACATCACTTTAATTCAAAATTCCCATTCCCATTCCAATTTATTCAAACAGAATTAGCACAATGCAATTAACAGTGCACTAAAATGCCCATGTCATAAAATAATATGAAAATGAAGTGCATAAATGATATGTTATCATTATATGGGGATAAAGTAAATGTTAAGTATTGCGAAAAATGTGATACTCAGCTATATTGATTTTTTTGCACAATTATACACACAAATGGTAAAAATGCTAAAAATGCAAATGATTTTCTGTGATTTGGGGCAAACTGACATCTTAACACTCCCCCTCCTCCTCCTCTCAGGCCCTGCAGCAGTCACTGACCTGGCCGTCAAAGCCAACACCACCACCAGCCTGTCCTTCCACTGGTCGCCACCGGAGGGCGAGTTTGAGGCCTACGATATCTGCCTGTACAAGGGTGATGGCACGCTGCAGGAGCAGCACCGCGAGCCGTCCAGCACCCAGCAGTGGTCCTTCAAGGGCCTCCGATCTGGAGCTCCGTACAAGCTGGTTTTACTGACATGCAGCGGAGAGCAGACCAACAACACGGCCATCTGGGCTAGGACTGGTGAGCTGAGGAGGGCTTCACTTGCCTTAATTGAAGGCCTTAAAAAGTATTAAATGTCTTCAGTACCCTTGATTAGAGGTCTTATTGTTTTCACCATGCAGTGACACGTCTCTGTGCTGCATGTCTTCTATTAGATTAATACAAAACACTCAGTAGTACAATATGCTTCCTATCTGCTTCACTAATTGGAGCTCAAGCCCCTTAATAATTAATAATTTCCTGGTGCCTTTTTTCTTACTCTGCCTATTTATAGTTTATGAACTTTCATAAGCTATGTTAAGTTGGAAATTGGCTGATTTTGTCAGCCATGCTTTTTAAATTAGTCTTAAATTCAATTCCAGGTGAAAGACTGGAATTGGACTTTTTGAAACCTACAGAATCCTTGCAGCAATTTTGCAGATACTTGTTACTATTACTGGTTTTAAAACAATAATTTGCTATTTATTATGATACATTAGAAG
>OMKZ01034711.1:0-10497 GCA_900302535.1 Neoniphon sammara | reverse complement strand
AATACATTTCATTTGAAATACAATTTATTACTGTGTTACACACATGATACAGTGTAAATAAGACAGCTTCAAAGTTGCTGTAAGGGTTTTTTTTCCCGCTTTGACAGAGCTAGGCTAATGACCCCTGTAGACCTCAAGTCTTTATGCTGAGCTAACATGAAATGCTAACTTTAGGAACTGAACCAGTGGATGTACAGAGGTGAAAATGGTATTGAACATCTTGTCTCAGTCTGGATAAGTCGGAAAAAGTGTATTTTGCCCAAAGCAGTGAAGTGTTCCTTTAAGACTATGCCTCATAAAAATGCTCTTGTGATAACTCCTATCATGGTCAGTTCAGCAGATATGAAGGAAAACCTATGTGATGATAATGGACGAAAAAAGGTCCATTGTACCATATACACCATGGTACTTTTGCATAAATCTTAATGACTTCGCTGTGTCTGACCTATTTCACCTGGAATAGAATCTTTGTAAGTTCAGCTTTTGTGGTCTGCTGTGCTGAAGATGTGCAGTGGCTTTCAGTGAATGTCCTCATTAACTTTAGTTGGACGGTATTCAGCATAACAGACACACCGCTTGTACCATCCAGTGCCTCTGTGTGTTTTATTCAGTTAATTTATTCAGTTATGAGTCTTACCTGGGACAGGCCAAGGTGGACTGATGCCGTCTCAGAGATGTACATGATTTTACCATCGGAGGCAACAACAAAGACAAAGCCATCCAGAGTCTGAAGGGGTAGAAATTACATGTTAGTGGTCGTTGCCCCTCTGGGAGGCGGGGGGATACTTACCGTGTCGGTTGTCAGCAGTGAGAGCCATATTGTGCTCCGTGCTGGATGTTACTTGATCACTAATGATGTGCCCTGCCATCAAGGACTTTTAATGAACTCCACTCATGTCATTAAGTAAAGAAACATCTTGGCTTTTTAAGGTAGGACAGTTCCTATCCAAGTTAGGCAAATTCAAGGAAGGAAGGAAGAAGGAAGGTGACTCTATGTTTACTCTTTAGTGTTCTTTGAGGTGTCACACATTTTTTGTTGTTTTTTGAGATAAATACATCAATTACATGCCTGACATGAAATTTCTATACTTAATTCTACCTCAGAGTAGCAGTGTTGTTTGATTCCTAAAACATAACATCAGTCACTAAAAAACTAATTTGTTATGGGGTTCATTTTGTTATTTTTGACGAAAGTACTGAATTCATAACAAGTTGTGTTTACAATTTACAGCTTCAGAAGTAGGAGCTTACAAGGCAAAATTATTTACTTAACTTATTTACATAAGTCTAGCCTTACTTATACTATTTTATTTAGTAAGCTATGTAATTATATTTAATTGTAGTTGTACATTTGCATAACAGTCAGAATTTTCTTAAAGAAGTAATTCAACTTTTTGGGCAAAATACCTTTTTTCTGACTTACCCAGACTGAGACAAGATGTTCGATACTATTCTCATCTCTGTGTGTCCACTGGTTCGGTCCATAGGTAGTGTTTTGTGTTAGCTTACCATAAAGACTGGAAGTTTACATGAATCATTACCCTAGCTCCATCAAAGTGAAAAAATAAACCTTACAGCAACTCTGAAGCTGTCTTATTTACACAACGGATCATGTGTATTTTAAATGTATACATGTCTTGGAACTGTTATTAAAAAAGAGAGTCGTTTTAAGCGAAGTTAGATGGTAGGAGCTATAACTGCTGAAAGCATTATCATTCCATCTAGCGCAGTGATTGTGAAGGTATAGCTAGATCTGGCACAAAGTGCGCTCACTCACTTATAAACAGAACTCAGGTGACCAGCTAGGTAGCTAAAAACATTCCTTTTGATCATGGACAACTTTGTAAGAGAGAACGGAGATGATTTCCTCTGGACAGAAAATGGTCCAGAACCTTATCTGTTTGAGTATACAGATGAGGAATTTTGTTGGAGCTAGGCTAATGACTCCTATAGACTTCAAGTCTTTATGCTTAGCTAAAACAAAATTCTATCCATGGGAACCGAACTAGTGGGAATACAGAGGCGCAAATGATACATTTGCGCATTTGGTACGAACATCTTGTCTCAGTCTGAGTAAGTCAGAAAAAGGGTATTTTGCCCAAAATGTTTGAGTTCTCCTTTAAAGCTATGGCTAAGCAAAGGGTTTGCTATAGTATGGTATATCATAGCATAGCAAGTTTCATTTAGTATAGCTTGGCATAACTGAAGATAGCATAGCCTAGTGTATCACAGCATTGCTTAGCATAGTGTAGCATAATACAGCATTGTGTACTATAGTATAGTATGAAATTGTATAGTGCTAGAACATAGTATTTCTGTACTGACTTGTAAAAGGTGGGAGCCCAGTTCTTTAGCCATGCTGTCCAGAGGGCTGAACCTGGATGACTGACCCCATCCATCACCTAGACCTAAAGAGAGACAAACAGTTAGAGAGATAGGCATCATATCCATCAGAAAGAGCTACAGAGAGACAGACACTCAGAGCAACAGTCAGACAGACATCACCTGGATCTGCAGTCAGAGAGACAAACAGACAGACTGACAGTAAGACAGATAGAGAAAAGGACATGTAGATAACTGTTCAGGATTTCGGATGCATCTTTGAGAACTGTACACTTTGTACTTGCAGGCTAATGTTAAGGTCCATGTGGGAAAATGGTGATTTTGCAGATTTCCCAGTAAATCTGTAAATTAACCAACTCAGTGGTGATTAGACACATTCCATGGGAAATCTGAACAAGCCTTGCCTTGTGGCGATTAATCACAGACCTCCTGTATCTACATCTGTTCACATATCATATAGCCACATCTTATCTACCCATTACAAGTAGAGAAACATGTTTTCCAACAAGATTATACAGGATGAATATAGTTACTTATAATGTGACAGATCAAACCCATTGAATGAAATTAGTCATCCACCACCAACCATTCACTGGAGTCTTGACAGATTAAGGGCACGTTTGCATCTTTTTAAACACATGGATGATTATGAGTTGATTCCAGCATAAATTCTTCTTATGCTGCTTTCCAGACCTGTCAGAGACTCAGAAATTCCAGCTTCTTACCAGGAAAAATGGAATGGACCAGCCCTTCAAGTCTGAATTCCAAGAAGGAATTTCAGGCAGCATTCCTCAACCCTGAGGTCTTTGAGATACAGTTATCTGACATCATCTCAAATTGGTGACATATACCGTAAACCAGGGTTCTTTAAAATCTGAGACCATGGGCCTCTCCTCAGACAAAGTTTAGTTTGTCTGACTGTGGGTAAAAAGGAGAAACAGTAAAATTCCACAGACCTATCTATTTAACTAAATTACAATATTAGGCTAATCTACAGCACGGTTTCCTTTTGATGATTAATAACAAAATTAAAAAACTGTTTACTCTAAAGCCTTCATTAACATCTTTTTCACATTTAGTCTCTGAGCTCTCATGAAACTGTTTGGTGCTGTAAACACCTCTCACTTCTCACTTTTAACATATTTTTAAGCCTTTAAAATTAATTTGTACCTACAGCTGATGAAAACTAACTAGCTAATGTTGCAAAATAGTTACATAACTGTAGCTTGGGCAACAGCATTTAAACTTACAAAATTAATTGCATCTTGGTGCTCTCAGTTTCTTGGTACTAATTATTATTTAATGCAAATCAACATCTGGGATAATTTGGCTTTGGTGGTAGGAATGTTTCAGTTTCTTTACACAATAATTTTTGGAGTATTTATATTTATTTTTGTCCCTTTGCATGCATATCTAAGTTTAATATTGTCATGTTGTTTTCTGTTATGTTTTAGTGTGTGCTTTGTCATTCCAGTGTATATTTCAAGTGTTTTGATACTACCCAGAGTAATTTTCCGGTTATTCCAAAAGTACCACTATATACAACCATTGCAATGCAGCAAAGGGAATTAGGAATAATTGGTGGAATATTTCCCAGGAAATAATCCACTGATTCTAACTCCTTACCAGTGACATGCCCAGCATAATCATATTATAATGTACTGTTACTCTTTGATGTGAAGTTCCTGGTGTGTTATTACAGTGTACCATTACTCTTTGATGTTGCTGTGGCAGACATCAGTAATATCAGGGTAATTAAACTAGTATCTTAACTACATTTTGCGGTAGTTTGCTGATAGCTCAACAACATTCATATTTGCATTTATATAGCAGTAATCCTGCTTCGTGCAATACCTCCACCTTGACTCTAGTTTCTGGAAGGCAGGTGTCTGACTGATGGTGTGAAGGCCAATAACGTAATACCTGCCAATTATGTAATACCTGCCAATAATGTAGTAAAATCAAATGTAATAAAACCCAAACCAATAATGTAATAACAGGTTATCATCCTCTGGCCAACATGAATGTTGAAACCAAATTTCCTGGCAATGCTAACATAGTTTTCAAGACATTAGTGTACAAGATTAAAAATTTTGCCTGCTGGTGGTGCAACGAGAAATGTCATGAGGTCACCAAAATTAATAGGTCTCATCACCTTAGCAAGGTAGCGCTTATTTATATAACACATTTCATACATAGAGGCAATTCTAACTGCTTTCTAAAATAATTAAAATACAATAAAATTATAAATACATGGATGGATGCATAATGGCTGCATAATATAAAAGTGAAAAACTGAAGAGATTAAAGTGTCTTTACATTATTGGTTTAGTTTATTACATTATTCAACAACAACAACAACAAAAAGATTACAAGCCAATAACATAATAACTGGCCAGTAATGTAAGAAGTTACTATATTATGGGCAAAACTGTTTTTACATTACAGTTTGAAGATTTTATTACATTATTGTTTTTTTTATTACATTAAGGATTTTATTACATTTGATTTTATTACATTATTGGCAGGTATTAAGTTATTTTATCACTTTATGTCTAACTTTAAAATTGCAGTCCACTACATCCTAACATAATTTAGTACAGACTAATGTTAAACTCCAGCAAGCAACTCAGAGCATTAATAATAGTTTGTTTGTTTTTTCCCCTTGTTTTTTAAGATTATTTCTTGGGCATTCTGCTTTACTGGGTAGGTGCAGTGGAGAGAGACAGGACATACAGGGCAGAGAGAGAGGATGTCATGCAGCAAAGGGCTCGGGTTGGAATCAAACCCAGGCTGCTGTGGCTAAGACTAACCTCAGTAGTATGGGGTACTTATTACTACTTACTACTTATTACTGGGTTGTACTACTCAATACTGCACTGTTTATACAGGAATGCACTAGGTTTACTTAGAAATGCACTATCAAGCATGACCTGCTGCTATTTAACCAGGACTGTTACACACTCAGTGTGCAATAATGTTGGAATATTGTCCGCACTGTTTACATAGAATTGCACTGTTACACAGAATGCACTAGAATGGTACATACATGTGCAATACTCTTGCACACATTCGTCACTCTACTCTTAGACACAATCCTCATCTTCATATAGGTATATAGTGTTTTTATATTATTTATTTATATCTCATTCCTATTTTATTTAAATTTTCTTCTTTTTTATCCATCTTTTTTTTCTTCTTTTTTATCCATCTTATGACTAGTGTTCTGACCTGTTTTCTCGTCCAACACATTTCATTGTACTGTTGACCCTGTGTTAATAAAAAACTGAAACTGAACTGAACTACGCACTCTACACAGTGATCCACCAGGGTGCCATCAATCTGTTTTAACAAACACCCAGCAGCCACTCCCTAGTATCCCTATTAGAACTAATCCTAGTTTATACCCCTCTTATCGCATTTTACATTTTGCTTCTTCAAACCAAAGGATATGGCATGCAGAGATCCAGGCTTGGGGAAAAGCCAAACAGAGGCATGTGTCAAACCTGTCAGCATGGCTTGAAGACTACGCCAGTCACCACTTTTGAAACATCCTGAGATATAGAGATCTCAGATATAGACCCACACATCAGGGGTTCCAAGCAGAGCAGCCTTGATAGAAGAGTGGCCTTTATAGAATGGGACACCATGCCAAGATTTCAACAGTCCACCCCAGGCCAAAGGGCCTTGGCCAAAGACGTGAGTTGAAAACTCTCAAGGGAAGATGTCAGTTGTCGTATTCCGTAGATCAAGTGACAAGCCGCCCCTGACACTGCTCCAAAGCAGGATAGCTTTGGAAGAAGAGAAGAAGCACACTTGCTCTTTTTTTAGGAAACACTTTTAGATTTCATTCATAACTAAGTTTTTATACCAGCGACCATACTAGACAGCAGAATTTAATTTGGGCAAAAGGTTTAATTTACGGCATCTCAGTTAGGTTGGTTCTTCACAGTTGCAACCCCACTTGCCCTTGTGCAGGTTTAAATGTGAAAATAACAAATATATTTCACATTAATATAAATATATTAATGTGGAATACTCTTTTAAAAATTTCAACCCTTTTTTTGACTGTTTAAGCTGAAAAGCTTCATTCAGAAACCTGTCTGTCATCAGGTTATGAGGGTCCCACCATGATATATAACAAATCAGGTAATTGTCATTTAACTATTACCCAGAACTAGCAAATAATTTCAAGAAATGTACAAGATTTTTATACTTGTGTCATCAATAGCATGATAGCCTCTGTCCTGTGGCATGATGAGGTCAGAGATGGTGTAACTAGATGGTTCCTTAATACCCTTGAGCAAATCAGTGAAGTTCTAGCTGCTGCAATAATGCTGCTTCTGCCTGCTCTCAGGTGGAATGAGTAATGTGCAGGTGTCCCCCTCAAGACACAGATTCTCAATACACTCCGTATAATATAATACACAGTGTGGTCATAACATGATTAAAGAGCTCCATATTAATCAGTTCAGTTCAGTATCAGTATCAGTATCAGTTATGTTAACAAAAGTGTTTAAGGACTGCTTTGCATTTCCCATTTGGGAGAAGCAAACACGTACTGAAATTAAACTTACAAGTTGTGGTACTTATTCAAATTTAGAATGTTTTCCTCCTTGTCTTCTGATGCACATTATTATAAAAAAAAGTTTCATCTTATAATATGCTTATTTTTACCAAGATAAAACTGCAGCCATGAAAGACGTAAATTTAAAAGAAGTGCAAAATCCATAACTGCAATGTAACACAATGGTATGATTTGCCTATCTTGACATTATAATATAGGCCCATGTGTAGCCTATATGCGGAATTACATGACATTATAATATGCAGAACCATGCACATAACATTAATAGGCTACATGTGTATGCAGAATTATATCACATCACATCATGTGTGTATTCACAATTGGTTTACATTACAATACCTGTATACATAATAACATTATAAAATGTAGGCTTATAGAACTGTGCAGTTTCCATCTTCATGCTTTTTCCGACTTTCCACCACGACTCTAGTGCCTGTTCAACCTGTTTTTCTAAATCTCGATCTAAATCTCGCTTAGTTGCAGCATTCTAATTGGCTATACGACATCTTCACTTGCTCTCTTTTCATGTTGAGAAACCAGATGTTGTGAACGACGCTCGCGCAAAAAGCAGGGCGAACAAAGAAACATTTTCAGACAGCTACCCAAACATCATTTGCAACGTCGATGTAGCTTAATGGTTTTGACGATATAGGCCCACTGTAGGTGCTCTGCTCTCCACCCTGAGCACTCCAACTATCAAAATGCCAAACTTTATCATAATGACAATATAAAATCAAAATAAGAACATACCAATAGGCTATAAAATAAAAAAAATGCGAATCTAGCGAAAAGCATGTCACCACGACTTCATTATTGTGTCCTATATATCTTAAATTGAAACTGTAACATGGTTGCTGGGTGGCCTTATCTACGTTTTACAAAAAAAAAGTGAGTTCCACTGAAAGCTGTCATTCGTTAAAAAAAAGACTAAATAAATAAATAATGTCAAATAACTAAATCAAATCAAATACAAAATAAACAGGAATTGAATCTAGGAACATGAGAGCAATTACTACTCGTGTTGTTTATGTTCATGCAGTCTTCACATCTTTCAGTGAAAAGAAAACAGGCAGCCAAAATCGATGAAAATCTGTTCTTTATCCTTGATTTGCCGACAAATCCCAGTGAAGGGTGAAAGTTACTGATGTTCCCGTAATTGCTTTTTCCGTAGGCCTACTTGCACTTTTTTATGTTTTATTTATTTATTTATTTTTGGTTAGTAATTTTATTTTATTTTTTATTAATTTTATTTTTACTTAAGTAGCCTATATTTTTCTGCCTATAGTATCCTACCTATAAATCACATCCACTATAGAGAACACGTTAGGCTATAAGATCTCTTTAAGCATCACAAACTGAACCGTCATAAACTGGCAAATTGTGGAGCCCTCCAAAGTAAGCGGTCAGTCAGCAGAGCTGAGAAGAGTTATCTGCCTTTACTTTGTCAGTGCACTTTATGTAATTTCCAAGCTTCCAGTGGAAAGAATAAGATATTCGAACTCTCGTCCTTTTAGAACTGCATGAAAAAGATGGCAGTTTCTAAAAAGTTGCCTCGAGCGACATTTACTCGAAGTACATTTCAAATGTTGTTTTATTTTATTGTTGTACTTCCACATAGCCAAAGTGAAATATTAGCACAATAACAATTCTACCTCCGTAGCAATTTGTGCTGTTTCCGCCGCTGGTTCCAGTCCCAGACAATCCCCCTTTCCCGAAACCAGTTGAAGAAAAAATAAATAAATGAGTAAAATACAGTGCAAATCACAACACGCGGATGGAACCACCAACCTATTCATATTCGGCCTAATAGACTACTTCTTAAAACGCAATTCGTTTGTGTTTAGTGAATTGATATCAGACTTCCAGTTCTCAAAGATAATGTTTTGAAGTCGAATAAAATTTGGCTTAACTTAATTTTAATACAGCTAGGATAACAGATGAAACAGTGGCATCAGTAAAACAGGTTGCACTAAGTGATGGTAAACAAGACCAATATCGATATTATAAAAGGTGAGGGGTCAGACTACATCAGAGATTTGTCCGTTATTTGCCTCGACGGTTTAGAGTCCCCTAGAAGGTTGTGAGATAAAAAAAAAAACTCAATAAAACGTATTTGTTATCAGTGCTAAGTTGCAAAAAACAACAATATTAACGGAACCTTCTTCTGTTTGTTAACAGTTAAATGTAGCCTAATATCTCCATGTTCTGTTATTGTCCTTTTGTGAATATAGGCCTACACAAGAAAGTAAGTATATAGGAGCAGTTTATTTTTAATAACTCTTGTTAACGGATTTAATGACTCTGCAAGTAGAAAGAGCCGATAATTCTTAATTTTCTTCACGCTGGAGAGTGATCATGAGAATAATTTGAAGAGGAAAAATAACGATCCCTCAAAATCCAAGTCTAGCCCAAAAGAGATCCTCCTCTACTTGAAAACTCCTTTATAAGACGTGATATAGCAAAGTATAGGTTAATCCGAACAGTAACACAGGTGATGGATCTGTGTGCCGACCAACTTCAAAATCATTGTGTACTGAGCATAAAAAAATCCAGAGGTTACTTAGGCGCATGTGAATGAAGCGCTGTGGAGGCCTGATGTCGAGGTGTTGATGCATCTCACGTGAATGCTTTCATTGCTGCCGGCTGCACTCTAGCGGGGTGGCCTGGCCATAAAAAGGCCGTGTGTTGCCTCTGACTTTATGAGTGATGACAGAAAGGAAAGGCTCTGTTTTCCTGCCCTTTAACCTGTCCAAATGTTGCTTTATACACCCTAATTAAATAATTAATCTTGATGAATGAGTGGCTCATTTGAAAGGGACATCAGCTTTTAATCATGCTGTGAAAACAACTTTAAAACTTAGATGATAATTATCAAAATTTGATTTAACAGCCCAATCGTATGATTAATTGAATGGATACAGCCTACTTTGTACCTTGTGATATTACATTAATTTAATTAATTAATTTTACAGGCATATTTCATATCCAAGGCATGGAGCCTCCTCGACCAGACACTCCATGAATCAGACAATATAACGCGATTATTAATGTTATTATTATTGTTATTCTCGTTGTTGTCATGAATCTGATAGTTAGGCTTCAGACTAGCTCATAGGGGGTGATAGTCGTAGGGGGTGATAGTCGATCGCTAGTTATAGGCTGTTGTGGCTGAAGCGCTCTGTTAAAAAAAAATTATATCTATCTATCTATCTATCTATCTATCTATCTATCTATCTATCTATCTATCTATCTATCTATCTATTTTATTTTATTTTTGTATATATTTCGGTAGAAATATACAGACATTGTCCATATGAAATAATAATAATTCCTATGCCTTACAGAACAGCTTGAGGGCTCATCAGGTTCATTTGATTCATCTGAGCCCCTACTCTGTGAAGAACGTGGTCCCCTTTACCAATGCGCTTTTATGAAGAAGGAATCAGTATAGTGGAAAGTCAGTTTTCATACTTAATGAAAATAGGGCACGTGGGCCTACTTTACTTGTCAAATGAAGCTGTTTTTAAAATGGAAGATGAATGGCAGAAATCTTCAAAGTTTCAAGT
>OMKZ01034710.1:1569-11825 GCA_900302535.1 Neoniphon sammara | reverse complement strand
TTATTTTTGGCTCACCATTATTTTATATCAGTCAGCATAGAGAGTAGCAAAATGGCAATTAATTTATATGAAAATGTCATTGATTGCAAGCTTCAGCATATATATGACCACAGTTTTGCATTTGCAGTGCTGCAAAGCACAATTTCCATACTATTTAAAATGATAGGGAAAAAAATACTCTTAAGTGTAATAAAATTACATAAATATAATAATATCATAAGTAATCAATGATAAAGCAAAATGATAAAAGAAAACATATATAAAACATAAACAAAAAACTTGCATAAAGGATTACAATATAATAGAATATTCAGTATTCCCTCCAGTGGTTGCTTTCCTTTATACAAAAATGTCATTGCGTAAAGTTAATGCAAACGACTAGATGTTTTTCAAAAGAATAAAGCACCACAGTTTCCACACCAGCGATCATTAGAGAAAGCAGTGTGTGAAGATCCCATCAGCAGAGCTGTTGAAGAGGATTTTCACCCCTGATCCTCTAAAATTATGTGGGTAGTCTAATTGGTGTAGAGATTTGTCACGACCTTTCTGGTGGTGAACGGTGTATCCAGCCTTAGGCACATCCAGTTTCCACCCCTCATTAAGCAGCTGTTTGGTACTTAAGAGAAATGGCCTTTATTTCCAATTTTCTGTACACGTCTAAGGTTTTACTAATGAGCTATTGTACCTTTAATTGAAGCATGTGGAGAGAGAAAGAGTGGGAGAGAGAGAGAGAGAGATACAGAGGAACAAGGAGGAGATGGAAAGGAGAGGAGATACTGTATTTGCATTAAGAATTTTTAATTAACATATGAATAATTCCATTTAATTTATAATTAGGTTCAATGATGCCTGATTCAATTAAACACAGAAGCGCATGAGCAGAATGCTAATTTAAGTCCAAATTTTGAAATATACATTTTTAGATCTATTTGGGTAGATTTTTTACAAATATGCTGTTTCCATGACATCATGACTCAAAATACAGGTCTCTTTTCCAAACAGCATAATCAATGTATGCAAACATTTTACAGCCTCCAAACAGATTTGCAACTTTTGTTCGTAACTACTGCCTGTCATTCCCTGTTTTGTTTGTTTGTTTGTTTTTCCAGACATCACTTTTCCATAACACTCCAGTGGTATGTCTGTTTTTTTTTTGTTTGTTTTTTGTTTTTTGTTTTGTTTTGTTTTTTTTTAACCTGTAGGAGAAGATCATTTAAAAAGTGGGACATAAACTTCACACCAATACACTAATATAAGGATTTCACTTCACTTGCTAAGACGATAATAATATTATAATAATATTATTTTTACCACTCTCAGGAGGTACAGATGGATGTAGGTTATTTATAAGTAGTCACTGCCATTTCTACTATAAATGTGGAGGCATGACTGTACGGACCTCCAGTAATACAGTTTGAGATTCTGAAGAAAATTCCTCACAAAAATGCATGGACTTCCAAAATGTTACAAGGACCTTCCTGTATTTTGAGCAGGTGTACTGGTGCATACTACTTGGAAATGTGTGCAGCAGCATGAGAGAGAAGGGGTCAAAAGTTCTCTCTATGCTCTTTTCCCAAATAGGATCCAATTTTCTTCTCTCTCTCTTATCTGTTACTATGAAGCCAGGACCCATTACCCTTAAGGGAATCAGAGCAGTGTTTCAAAGGATATGATGAAGAGAGCAGGGTTATATTCAGGCCGCTGCAGTGCTGGCTGGGAAAGTGGGTCCTGGATATACTGTGATGTGATCCCTCAATTTGTAGAGAGCATAGACTGCCTTGTTATCTTTATGCAAAGTAGGGATGGGCATGCACTTGACTGAGAGAATATATTTATGCGATGAGCTTGGCAGCGTGCTTCGTAACAAAATGACCTCTATTTTTGCTTATTTTTATTAGATTAGATGATAGATAATGACTGAATTTTCATTTTCTTGTGAGTTAGTCTTTGAAGAAGAAGAAGAAGAAGAGGAAGAAGAAGAAGAACAGGAGGAGGAGGAGATGGGAGCATCATAGTAGTCAAGTTGTGTTCTCTACATTTTTCTCTTCAGAGAAAGCATATTCAAAGGCACATGTTGGTGAAACATGAAGTCCAGCCTGCTTCTCCTCGTGCCTTCAAGCCAGTGAGAGAAAAATCAGTTTCCACACTGGAGTTCTTCAGTGTCCATTGTATTTTTACCGTTACTGAAAAAAAAAATTGTCACATGTGGCCTTGAAGAGACTGCAATTGTATTTAGGCATTCACATCAAGTATTTGTTGAGAGACGTCTTTCATTTCTAGCAAGCGTTCCAGCTCTGCTTGTGCTCAGCTTGAGACACGCTGAGGTCTGAGTTAAACACCTACCACCATCAAAAAGCCTTTCTTCAGACTCTCCCGCTGTCTCTGTCTCACCCCACACCTCTTTTTTTCTTTGCCATACCACACTGTGGATTACAGGTGTGGGGTTCTGACACCCTGGACATTAATGGGTGCTATTGAAGTCAGCACCCATTAACGTCTGGGATGTCAGAACTGTGATCCACAGTGTAGAATGGCAAAGAAAAAAAAGAGTTATACACTGATTGTCTTCTGTAAAAAAAAAAAAAGAGAAAAAAGTGGAAGATGTAAGAGGTGTGAAAAGAAGCTGCAATCAGTCATCTTGGGATGCGAAGGCGGGAAGTACACGTTTGTACGGAGCCCCCCAAGGGTTAGCTGAGAAAAAAAAAGGAAAAAAAAAAAGATCTATATGTAAATCTGCACTCTCAGTTTAGAAATCCATGCACACGGATTTGTAAACTGTGCCCTCTACACGCATTGCAAATCTCAGGGCACAGTTTAGAGATTGCACAGATTCCTAATTCGAGAGCACAGATTATGAATCCGAAAGCACGGTTTATAAACAGCACGCACACATTTCTAAACCGAGAGTGCAGATTTACACATGGATCTTGGGGCTCTCATGGGGCTCCGTATTTTTGACTGCTGCCATGGTGAAAAGACAAATACACCAGGAGAAATGAAAAAGATGTGGCTCCTCAGAATGAGAGCTGACTTTCAAAGGGACACTTCAGACAGGCATGAAGACTCGGCGGGTGGCTCATGGCCCTGTGGGCTCGGTATTTTCGCCGGTTTGTGCTCTCACCACAGCTCTACTACTGATCTGCTGCTAGCGGGTATCACTGTGCGGGTCACGTTTGCTGTCTTTGCACTGGTTTGTTTTCTTTGTGGTTGACCTCCTCTGCCAGTACATGTAGTTTGGTGAATACTACTGGCACGTTTTGCTGGTGGTTAGGCTCTCTGGCTCGTGGGCACAGTGTTTTTGTGGCTCTGTGGAGTTTGTGGTGCAGATGCTGCTGCTTCTGGTGGTGTGCTGAATCTGGCAGGTCAGTGTGGTGGAAGTGGACCACATTTTGCCCTGTGTTGCTTGTTGGCTGGATGCATTGTGGGTGTCTGGTGTGCAAGGTGCAGTGGGTTAGGTTGGCCTTGGTTTGGTGTGAATGTGAATGGATTGAGTTTCACAGTATTTTTTTTTTCTTTCTGATTTTCATTTATTATCTAACATTATTTCATGTAACTGTGGTAAATCATTGCCTCTGTGTTTCACAGTATGTAAAGCACTTTGTAGACAACATATTGATATGAACAGAAATATTATGAGTATTAATTTGTCAATGACACAGTTCTACATATCCCTCTCCGGTAGTGACCTAGGTCCTGTGAATTCAAAAACTCAGTGTACTGACTTGTGGAAAATTCTGTACAACTCAGTAAAGACTGGGGGCTGATGCTGAAAAGTATTTCATAGATCAGGCTACAGGTAATAAAGGCCTGCAAAAAAATCCAGTTGTTGTTCTTTCATATAAATACAGTGATAAATAAGAGGATGGTCGCCCTTCACACTAAGCTAGGATTTTGAAACATACAAGGGGTTCAGTGATAGAGGGCACATCCCCTTCTGAACAGAAAAGGCATGAGAGAAAAAAATGAGAAAGTAAAAGAGGCAGAGAGAGAAACACAAAGACTGGAGAGACAAAATGGAAGAAAGGCATGATTGGCAGACAATTGTCTTCTGCATATTCAAAAGCAAATTTAGAATCAGCATTTTAACAAAGACAGCTTCAAAAGGTACTAGTCTCCATATTGAAAATTAAAAATCCTTTCAGCCTTTCTGCCTGCCTGTCTGTGTTCTTGGCCAGCCCCGCAGACTAACATCTTACCCTTTTATGCTCAAATTAGTCATGTACATTTAGACATTATGAATTCAGAAGAGAACATCTTTTTTTCTGTCCACCTGGCAGATCGTCCTCTCCTCCTTTATGTCTTCATAATGAATGAGGTGCATGTTTTTCTTCAGTCTCCAAATAAAATTGATGGATTTTTGCCATCACCCAAATTAATACTTCCCCATTCAGAAGGAAAATTGAATTCTGGGCCGGGACAGTGTTGCACTCAAACCTGACAGGCTGCTTATTAGCTCAACAGGAACTGTGGCATCTTTGAAGTTATTTAAGGCGACATAGACCCTCAGTGACAGCACGGCTTTTTCAACACATGAATGGGATTCTCAAGTTATTTTGGACTGGGTGCCAATTATGCATAAAGGGTTTAAAGGGTGGTCTAGAGGTTCTGGTGTTATTACAGTGTAGCAGGGTGGCATACCCCTTTAAGACTTGTGGTTTATCGCCACACACCATGTGTTCAAGGTAACTTCAGTTTGCTTCCCCCTTTAAATAAGCTGATCTAGGCAGTGGGCTAAGGCCGAATTCTCCCTGATGGTGCGGTCATGCAAAGGAAAGTATGTCATAGCTTAACAAGCTTCCAAGGCTTTAAATGAACAAGTTTACCCCTGTGTTTTACTCAGCCACCATATTGTTACATGGATGCTTGTTAAGGAGCTACGTAACATGTTGACCTCTACCACTCAGCAATGTGATAACACGTGGCCCCCCACCCCGCCAAACAAGGAAATTCAAACAGAAAACTAGCATATCTAACTAGCAAATTATGCTAGCAAACTAGCATAGTTATATAGGCTCATTCTAAGTGAGCTAACGATGTCAAAACAATGCTGTAGTAAGCAACATAAGCCACTGTGGCTATCACTTTACATATTCCAATTTCATACATGTGTTGAGTTCAAAGTCTTACATTTCTTATTTCTTTAGTTAGACATTGCTTCCATTTCTCACACAGCCTACAGGGGGAGGTCAGCACGTATCCCTCCGCCACGGCAGAGCAATGAAAGTAGTCACACAAATCATGGACTGTTGCGATGAAACCAACTATAAATTTTCAATATAACCACTTGATTTCAAAAAGTCAGATTTCTATGGCGTTATATCAGCTTTGCCTGAAATGTTAAATTCATTTTTGCTGTGCACTAGGATTGTGGATTCTTTCCTCCGTTACTTGCACTGATGTTGGAATGGAGAGGCAGAGGTGCCTATCCAAACATGAGTATGAAAAAGAAATAGACTTCAAAAATCCCAAACTATTTCTTTAGGGGGACTCTGACTTTCCGCTGAGGCTCTAAATGTCATTTCTGTGAGCGAGTTCATTCCATTATAATAATTACTGGTATTCATTCAATTTAAAAGCAGATTTGTTTGAGCAGGTTTGACAAATGAGGGACACTCTTTTGCAATGACTGCTGTGAAAAGACAGCAAAATAACACTTGGCGTATAAAAGCATGCTTCTGAGCTGAGAAAAACTCTGAATTATGGTTGTTAGTGGTAAGAAATAAACATTTTTTTGTATGAATCTTTGAATGAAGGCCCTGCTTTTACCTGCTGTAGAAAGGCAACGAATTTGCACATGAAGTCACCAAAGATCCACCCAGGCAGAGGGTAGAGGGTAGCAGTGAAGGGGACGCAGCACACCAAGAAGATGATGTCAGTGGCTGCCAGGTTTGCTGCAAAGGAAGAAACCAGCACATGATTTTCCAGAGACTGTACCCAAAGTTGTGTCAGGAAAAGATCAAATTGATTCTCCAATGTTGCTGCAGAAAATTACACTCTTATTTTGATGAGGAATGACCTGAGGAATTCTATGGCCAGAGGAATTCTAATTTACTATCTGCTTTTATTGCATGTGTCCCAATTTCATTACAAACAGGGCAGATTTTGTTAGATGAGACATCACATTAGTCCAATTAATTATTACAATTAAGCAATCAAGTAAAATTTGCTTCTGAGAAATTCCCGTTATACATAGAAATTGCCAGGAAACAAGTTTGATCCCACCATCCCTGTCAGGGATAACCAGGCTAATACCCTCAGTGCCCTGAAACAGAGGTGGGCATGCTGCATTATTTCAATTGTATTTATGTGTAGTCTTGATTACATCACTCCCTGTGTCCCGTAGCTGTACTCTTACATTGGCATGGTGGCTACACCTGTCTTCTACACTTGGTTAAACAATTTTTTTTCCTAGGTGCTCCTGTATGGAAAAGATTTTAGTTCTAATGTATTTTGTATTAAATCACTGTCTACACAGTGCATGAAGGAATACTACTGATGAGAGTGAAATCTGTGATCCCACTTTGAGAACCACTTATGTACATGATTTTTTGATGTAGCCACTGCTCAATATTGCATGATACCATGGGTAGCATTTTACTGAACTGAATCAATCCTGGATAGCAGTTTTCGCATTTCTGCTCATTCAAATGCATAAATGAATATTTTATATCCTGACATAATCTGATATGCTGCTGCTTTTGGAGAAATATTTGCCCTTTAAATCCCCACTGGAGATAATGTTGATATAGTAGGAGAACTCATATAATATCATCATCTAATTTGTCTGTTTGCGTTTGCTGATTCTGAAAAGCTTAGTTGCTGATGTGGTAAAACAAATGAGAAATCAAATAAAGAAACACGAGCAGTATAAAGACAGAATCAGACTCAGTATGTATTTACTTAAGTTTACTTGTTTTCCTCAGACGCATCTGAGGACTGAGACAATGTTTGGTTAATTAGATTATGTTAGATCAAAGATGGTGTGCTGAGGTGCTTTTAGAGAAACAAGCCCAAAATTAACAGAATGTAAGTACTGCTTATCAAGTTCCCAGTTAACACACACACACACACACACATTTTAATGTGAATCCAAATTACCAGCCCAATATTACAAGACACACACACATCCTCATATGAAGGCATACAAAAACCCATTCAGGTTCAAACGGTGATTCGATATCGCACCCCAGAGAGGCCGCAGTGATAACATTTGCCACCTGATCCTCTTATAAGCTCAGTTTGAGTTCTCTGGTCCTCTGTTCCCTCTGTGAGGCTGATAAATAAACAACACACATTCCCATTTCTGACACTAGCTGATCTAATCACACTGTAACAGCTGGACATTTATGTTGAACTAGCAGGCAGACGGTACGGCGCTAATCTAATGTTGCTGCATATTAAACCATCTCCATGCGGTGGCCTTGGGATATCGCGCTACATCATGTAAAAATTCACGTCACATTCACAGCAGACCGTGCAAACACAGACAGGCGTATCTGGTTTCCATGACATATGAATACAGACCGTCGTTCTCTATTAGTGACATGCAATCTTGGCTCATTTCATTTGGTGGCCTGGCCCTTAATCACCCACAACCTTTAAATTGGAATTCCATCGATGTCACACGTGACATCACAGAGTTGTCCAATGCAATTTAGATCACCGACCAATATCAACCACCTTAGTTCAAAGTCAGCGTGCGCTGAATTCTTAAGAGGTGATACTGGGCCAGAGTGACATGCTGTATTGATTTTTTTTTGTTTGGCTGATATAACAGAGATCAATGTCGTTCCACAGATAAAGTCTCCATCATCCATCATTCCAGGTTCAGTGTTTTTGTTATGAAGCTTAAATGGAGACAAATAAAGAAGCTTTTTTTTTTTTTTTTTTACAGGAGTTTATAACATTGCCATTCTTGATAGTTAACATTCATCTAAGTCTTGCCAGTTCACATGGACATGAGCAGCACAGTAGATGAATAATTACTTCAGGCTTTGAAAACGAAAAGCAAACATGCTAATCCCTTGACTTAATTGATCATGCAAGTGACGTCGGTAATACAGATGTTCATGTTTTTCACAGTGGAAATCACTCACTACACAAGTACTTTCACTTTTCCAATTATTCCTGTTAGGTTGTATACATCAGGGGTTCACACGCTTTTTCAAGGATGCCCAAACGGACGATTTAGACCACAGACCCCCAACTGATAAAATTTTGTCCCAAATGTGAGAAGATTTTTGTTGTCAGTTGTGATTCACAATATAATTGAATAACTGTATGTATGTAAAGTGGTAACAGTGGAAACTGTAATCAGCATGGTCAGTCTTTTACATGCATGCTTGTGCTAACACCTGGTGAGTGATGCAATTGCAAGATTATACTGGGAATACCACAAAGGACCCCTGGAGGTCCCTGGATCCCACCATTTGTATACAGAGGGCAGATTAAATGAGAGACAGTGGCATGCAACATGAGCATTTGAACCTGTGACATTAGAAATGCATGATATGCAGTTTTTAATATATTTTGGACATTGTCTGTTCCATTTATCTGTCTCTTTCCCCAAAATGTTATCTAGCTTTTTCAGGCAGCATCTTAACAACAACCCAAACAATCAGAACAAAAGGATATACAAACACACAGAGGTTTTCACACTTCCTCACCTATGTAGAAGTTGGTTGCAGTCCTCATCTGCCTGTGTTTGGAGATGACATAGATGACCAGAGAGTTGCCCACCAGTCCAACCAGCATGATGAGGGAGAAGAAGAGGGGCACCAGCCAGGCGTCGGTGAGGAAGGGGTGCTGCTCCCCTTCCTCGTCGTCCCTGTCTCTTTCCAGAGAGGAGTTCAGGTCGGAGCCGTTGATCCACAGCTGCTCCGTGGAGTTCCAGAGGTCCTCGGAGGAGAACATCATGGCAGGAAGGAGGGACGGATGAGAGGGAGGTGGGAGAAAGGCGGAAGAGGAGAGAGGGCAAGTTCCAGCACTCAGATGAGAAAGAGATGGAGAGTTGGTGGCAAAAGACAGGAGGAAAAAAAGGAGGAGGAATACAACAAAATGTAAGAAGAGTTAGTGGAGATGCAGGTTCGACAGATGGAGAGGAGCTGACTGAGGAAAGGTATATCAGACAGGACAGATGGGAAAGCAGGGCATGAAGGGGGAAGGGAAGACGGCTGGATATAAAAAGGAAAAGTTAATGAGATGAATCAAGAGAGCCAAAAGGGATGGAGAGATGTTGGAGACAGGAGGAAATGAAGACAGAGAATATGGATGAGATGTATAGAAAGTAAGAAAGAGGTCTCAGGTCTTTTGCTGTGACAGAGGAGAGGCTTTGATTTCATTTAACTCAAACAAGACAAAGGAAAGTCAATCTCATCTTGTCATCAGTTTGGTCGATAGCTGCCTTTTCCTCGTCGCCAGCCTCTGATCTGACAAGTCAGCACTGGGAATTTGTCCACAAAGAGAACAGTGTCTGTAGAGATGCATAGATATTGCTCTTCTGCCAGTCTCTACCATCAAATACCCAAAGGTAAACAATCCTTAATATTTGCAGCTTCCTTTTATTTTCTTCGGCTTCACTCCTCTCTTTCTTTTCCTATTGTCCTTCTTCTCCACTGTTAGATTCAATCGATTTTCCAGGGCTCTGCCACACTACTTTTATTGGGCTTCCCCTCTGAAAGGTGCAGGGTAGCGTGTGCTGTCAGCTGCAGCAGGCTGGACTAGCGGCGTATCTTCGATCTTTAACTTTGACAGCAGGACTCCTGCCGGAATGCTCCTCATCCTCATGTGCGCAGTTAAAATGCCACTTGTTCTCCAGCTGAAACAGCCTTGACTTTACTCGAGTCGAGAGCAGAGCGAAGGAGATGCTGGCGGCTTTATAGAAGAGCAAGGACACACACGCAGTGGGGAGAGGAGGTACACACACACACACACACACACACACTCACATTCTGGACGCACGTGGGCTATTGCATGATTCTAGGATAAATAGCTGATGTCAGGGTCTCCTAGCAACATTATCCTTCAATCCACCTTTTTGCAAGAATTGCCACAAAGCACAAACACACATATAGACATGCACGTGCATGTGCATGCACACACAAACACTCACTCACACACACACACACACACACACACACACACACACACACACATACATTTATTCTCTATTCTGCAGGAAATTGCAATCATGATAATTCCAGTTATTTAACAGGGATAACATACAGTACTTCAACTCTGCAAGATGGAGCAAAAAG
>OMKZ01034709.1:20030-39691 GCA_900302535.1 Neoniphon sammara | reverse complement strand
TAATGAGTTTATATAGTGACCTTATTGCACATAGGGGCTAGTATACTTCTAGCATATCATCTTTTTCACTAGGGAGAAAAGAAAAAAAAAGTTCCACTACACATCAAAAAAGTAATTAATTAATTAATCATTTATTCATTTAATTTGTTTACCATAGTTTTACATTATTATCCTATTGTTCCCCATGATTCCAATATTAGGCCTACATTGACTGCTGCTAACAAAAGAGGAAACAAACAAAACAAAACAAAAAACCCCCAACAAACTCTCTTATAAAGGCATTTCATATAAAGCAGAGTAAGCCTTGAACAATTGCTGCAACCATGGTGTCATCTTGTTCCTTGATAATGCAAATTCCTAATCCAGGACAACCACAGAGGGAAACACAGTTTGACGTAGATGGATCTCATTAATCAGCAGGCCATCAGTATATCTACACGTTCCTCTGTACCCAGTGACCTGTTGTACTGTGGAATAAGTGGGTGAACATCTGATAACTGCTGTGCTCTTCCCAAACATTTATGAAGAGGAAAAGGCTTGGCTGCTGTCTTATTTATGGGCTCTATCTTTAGAGAGTCTCTCAGATCTTCCTCTAGTCAACGTTAAGATTTGCTTAAATGTTTCCCCCCTGTGAGATAAAAGCCTCAACATACAGAACACCAACATCTCAATACGGCTAGCTCCAGCTCCTCCCCTCCTCCATCTCTCCTTCCTCTCATTGCTTTGGTTTGTGGTGGATGACATAAGAGCAAGCCCTTTTTGCTGCAGCCAAGACAATCATCACTCCTGGAGGCAAAGACCTATCAAACCCACAATAGCAGCTGAGATGTGTTGAGAAAATGTGCTGTGGTTTGGGGAACGTGTCTGCGTGTAATTTTATCTGCATGTGCATTTTGATATACGTTGTCGTGAATTATCCACGTTGATTTGTGTGTTAGAGGGTAACGATGCAGCCCACCCAGTTGAGAGTACAATGAGAACATATTAGGATATCTCTCGTGAGAGCCAGCTCACAATCTGATCATTGTGTTTCTGTTTCCTTGTGCAAGTTTGATTGGGTGAGGCAAGATTCTATCAGGTTTCTGTAGTAGGAAGCTGCCAGGCAGAGACGACAACGCTTTTTGTTTCCTTGACTATTGTAAAGGCATGTTGAACTGCTGTGATATTTAAATCTTTGGTGTTATCATTTAATTAGTGAATTCAAATGAAGCATTTGAAATGCTCACACTCAAGCGTCAGAACAGGGGCTGGGATAGGGTATTAGCCCCATGGGGTGGACTGATTATGGGGCTAGCACTGTTGCATCTGCAAAACCTGAACTGACTTTAAATTCTGTGGTTATGTCACATTACACAGAGGAATAGGAGTGCTGGAGTGTAATTCTGCATGCTTGTTAAAGAGAGCACAATACTTTCCAGTTTCTGTACATGTGAGTGCACCGTGTGTGTGTGTGTGTGTGTGTGTGTGTGTGTGTGTGTTTTGGATCAACATGTGGTTCATTAAAACACCAGCAATAATAAAGTTGAATTTATCATAGGTAGCATTGTAATCTAAGGGGCTAAATGTTTTTTCATCTCCATTTTTGAGTCCATCACTTTGCAGTTACAGTTACAACTGACGTGTCTATGTGTAGAACTTGTGCAGGGCAATATATCAATATTACATCGATATCATGACATAAGGATAGATATCACCTGAGATTTTGGATGCTGTAGTATTGTGTTATGACATAAGTTTTTTTCTTCCTTTTCTGTCTTTTCCTGGTTTTAAAGGCTGCATTACAGTAATTGGATGACTGTTCTCGCTGTGATATTATTTGTCTCTACCTGCTTGGCCATCATATCCACATTAGCAACGACTGTGTAAATATCTCATGGAAGCACAAATAGTCATCTTTACAATATAGTCACAATATCAATATTGAGGTATTCAGTCAAAAACATTGTGATCATGTATCGTCCAGCCCTGTGTAGAACTGGTTTCATGACATTAAGTTACAATATTGCAAATTGTCTCTGCATAAAGGAAAATGCAAATAATGGAAAGTGTCTTCATGGAGTTTTAGGTTTCCCATGGATAGTGATTAAATGTAGATTTATCTGCCCCCCCATGACCCTCCACACTTTGGCAGTTAATTTAAGAGTTTATCACTACTGCCCTCATTTCCAGCCCTCTAACTGTCCTGTCCATTCTCCCCCTGATCCTCCTTTCTCCTCCTCCATTAGAGCGGAGCATGGCTGGGAAGCCTTTCCGAGCCACCTTCATCTGGAGCAGCATCATCTCCAACCTCCAGTCTCACGTGGAGGTCAAGCGGCGGCGGCACAACCTGAAGTCCTATCATGACTGCTTCCTGGGCTCAGAGGCTGTGGATGTGGTGCTGGCACATGTCATCCAGAGCCGTTTCTGTGGCGACGCGGAGGTTCCCCGCTACAAGGCTGTCCGACTTTGTCAGGCCCTGATGGACTCTCGGGTCTTTGAGCCAGTGGGCACCAAAGTGTTTGGAAAGGAAAAGAGGCGGGCCACGTTTGAGGACAGTAGCTGCAGTTTGTACAGGTTCCTGAGCCCGGCAACCAGCTCCGTGGTATTGACCAGCGCCAACTCTCACTCTACCAGCACCATTGAGAGTGGTTATGACTCGCCAAAAATCAACAGGAACAACGGCAGCTACAATACATCATGTACACGGTACAGATCCAAGTTTCTAGATGTGATTTTTATTTTTGTTCTCCTTCCTCTTAATAGCAGATTAAAGAGTTAATCCCAAACCCAATGTAGCTTTAGACTGGCTTTACATATCCAACCCAATGTGTCTCTGAAAAGCAGTGAACCATGATTTGAAACTCTTGCGGGTCCAACATTCAGTAATGTCTTTAATTTTCTTTACTTCCATTTACCATTTGATTACTGTTGATATCAGTCCTTTCATCATCATATGTCAGCTGAAAGAACTTTAAAAAAGATTAACAATGAAAAAGATGGACAGAAAATGCTTTGATCCAAGTCATTTTAAGGCTCAAAACTACGAATCCTGTAATTCACAGTGGTTCCCCTTCACTCTGAAGCTTGGAGAGCTCCAATTCTGGGAAGGCGGTAGAACAAGTACTTAAGACAGGCAGGAAGCATTTCCCATGTGGTGCTATCACATGGCCTCTGCACTTTCTATTTGCACCCCTTTGATCTGATGTGGCGTTGAAGATGACAGCTCTTGACTGTACCAGGGAACAGGCCCGATGCCGCTAATCTGTGTCTGGGAGATGAAAGATAAAAAAAAAAAAAAAAACACGTGGTATTGCCGTTTAAGTGAACCCTCTGTTATTCACAGCGTGAGCCAAGACGAACCTTCATGGGAATAATGTAGTGTAAAATAGAGCTTAAATGACCTATCTAATTTTGATCAAAAATGGATTAAGGTTGGAAATTGAACAGCTGTTGTCCAATTTTGTCAGCCCTGTTTGCTTGGGCTCTTTTCATGTGAAGTGAATGTAATCAAAACAGCACCAAATTATCACTGAATCATAGGTACTAGAAAACATTTGCTGCTAGATGTCACATTTGTTCCAGTAATAAGTCCAATTTTTTTCCTCTAATCCTGTCCTCTGATTGCTGTCATTATGTGACTCTTCAGACAAGAGGTACTCAGCTACTCCACCCACTCGCCTGTAAAAACAGACAAATCACTGGAGGACGTTCTTGGAAACCTCAACCTGAGCTCAACCATCACGCCTCAGATGATCAACCTCGGCCTTTCGCAAGAACGTAAGTTGTCCTCCAACTAATGATGCACAGGGGCATGATGGGACGTGGGCTCCAGGTTTTCATGTTATTGCATATATTGTCATAAGACTAGAATCACTGTGATTGTGGCAGATGTTTGGCAGTGGCATATGTGTGTATTCATTGTTTTTTTTCTTCAGTTGTGGACGAAGTGTGGCACCAGCAGGCGGTGTTGAGGCTGCTCCAGCTGATAGAGCTCCCCCTGTTGGAGAACTTGTTGGAGGGCAAGGAGAGCACTCGACCTCCCCTACACGACATGGACAGCGACCCGAACCTGTTGTACACATCAAGCTACCTAGACAGAGAGGTTCTCAAGGCCTTCAGTGAAGCACAGTATGTCCACTAAAGCCTCTAGAAACATATAAAGCTTCAGTAATGGTTCCTGAATGGTTTTCATTCTTGGCTTCTCATGTTCTGTAACTTGCACTTCTCTGGTTTAAGGCCAGAGTTAGCCCATTTGTGGTCTCATGCAGGTGTCTCCCCCATGCATCTGTTCAGCTAGTTACCTTCAGCCAGTTACTTTACATAGTCCTAAATGTTACATACATATGAACATTTTGCACTTTTGTTTGTGTTGTGCCATAGTCTGTGCCCTCAGGCCTCTCCAGTTATTAGGAAAACACAGCCAGTTAGTGTCTTTCTAAACTGCTGTGTTCATCTTAAGGTTATACACTTCAACGAACAGTTCACCCAAAAATAAAATTTTGTCAGTATCTACTTACCTCCATGCCAGCTGAAACACAGATGAAGTGACTTTGTCCATAACACACGGAGATAGTCAGCACAATGTTGTGTTAGCCTTCTCCAGAACAACTGAAATCAATGGGTATTGCTTTTTAGAGTTCCAAAAAAAAAAAGACAAAAAATGACCCCTTGAATGATCCCTTGCATCTCATGCACCATGATCCAAGTATTGTGAAGCCAAACAATCACATCCTGAGTGGAAAATACCTATATTAACACCGTTATTTTGTGCAAATCTAGCCTATGCATAGTGTGGTGGTGTAAATAGAAATACTGGAGAGTTTGTTTTAAGATTGCATGTTACAAGAGAGCTCTCACAAATTCTTGGCCCGCAGAATGTTCTGTGCACATTGGGGTGAACTGTTTTGCTATCAAAGGCTATAATGAAGATTTGAGTAATTTGGTTTTTATTTTTTGCCCCTTTGGAACCCTAAAAAGTACAAAATATTAATTTTTGGGCGAACTCTTTTAACTAACCTACTATCTGTCTCTGTCAACAGGGCTCTCTCCATCTCCCAGTTGCTTGAATTTAGTTATGCTGTTGGTTGTATAGCCTGTGTTCAAAATAATGAATACCCGCTCTTCCCCCAGGGCTGATGAGTGGATGTCAGCGGCGGTGGACTGTTTGGAGTTTCTGCCAGATGAACTGGTGGTGGAGGTCAGCAGAGGTTTGGCCGGTTGCGCTGACGACCAGGTCCAGTGCAAGAGGCTGCTCTATGGGGTCCTGGCTCAGCATTATGGACACACACAGCACCCGCCTCTGCTTAGCAACCACTTTTTCGACATCCACTCTGGCATCTCTGAACTTCTGGGTAAGAGCACAAGCGGTCAGAGCTCTTTGGTGTTGTGTTGTTTGCAGTTGGGGTGGGAGTGGTGAGGTTTTTATAGTGATGCAAATAATGGCACCTTAAACCTCAGTTCACTAGTTCTGCTCTTAAAGTTTCTTCAGCTTCATTTGACTGTACTGCTATAAATGTCTAGCAAGGCACAAAAGGGCATTTGGGATTTGGATGGTTTTCTCCTGACATTTTCAAAGAAAAGAAAGAAGTCTCTAACATTTGACATATTTTATCACAAGCGTTATTGAAGAGTTTTTGCTATATTTATCCAACAAGTGTGCCAGTGGGTGGAGTGGTGAGGTGGATAGCATACATGATTGAAGTGAGTGAAACTACATAAATGTAAAACAATACACTTGTTAAGACCAAAGTGCTGTGGTAGCACGATGTTGTTATAACAACAGAATCACTGAACAAAATATTGCATTTATGTGTTGACTCAGCCATTATAGTAAGAAAATCTCCAAGCTATTCCCTGGTATGTGAATTTACCATGTACCAACATAGAGCTGGCTCATGTTAGTGTGACTTCTGCTACACTACCTGCTGTAGAAGCGCACTCTGCAATTCCCTGAAAACATACTATATTCCTCTAAGCACAGTGCATCACAAAAAGCATTACAGACACACAAACAAACCCAACAACCAACCAATAAACACAGAGAGTGCGGCTCTTGTATGTGTGCTCCTGAGCACCTAATAATGAGCTACTAAAGAGCTATTATTTGATAAATGGTGACAAAATATCTACAATCAATAAAATAAAGCACTATTTACATACATTTTTAAATCTTATGCAACATTACATATACTAGAAGTGTAGCATCTGATTTAAAGCTTTATATCAGTGATTCTGCAGCACAATAATTAATAGTTACATCAAATTTTGTGTATTGGTAAATATGTGGTCACGGTCATTTTTTTGTCATAAGCTGCCTTTTCCAAGCTCAAGTGTATTGATCCTGGTGTCTTGTGTGTTTGTCAGTGAATGGGAAACAAGAGCAAGCTCTGGAGGCTCTGCAGCTGAGCCTGAAGCTGCAGGACTCTCGTAGCAGGGAGCAGCTGCGCAGGCTCCTGAGATTCATGGCCGTCGCAGCCAAATCACAGGAGGTCAAACTACACAAAGAGGTGAGCACTTTGTGTGTGTATGTGTGTGCTTGTGCATGTGTACATTTGATCTTTGCTAACCCTCGATGCATCTCTCAGGTTGAGAACAGAATGGCAGTGAAAAGGTCTTTCTCTGGTGCCATCGTCTTCAGCAGGAGACTCCCCAAAGGAAAGGTGGACCTGCTCGTTCTGTTCATGTTAGATAACTACTGCGATGTGTTTAAGGTGAGTGCTCTGCCAGTGTTTATGTCTTGTGTGTGTGATATACCTGATATACCAGCATCTCTGGGAGTGCTGGTTGATAGATATCTGTTTACCCAAGCTGTTTTAAAGCCCGCTTGCAGCTCAGACACTGGAGATAACTTGAATTGGAGCTCATAAAGTTGATTGCTCATCACACTCCCTCTCCTCTCAAAATAAAGCAACGATAGCGAGAGCAGTATCTTGGCAAGCGGACTAAGCAATCCTATCTCTGATTGCTCCAAGGTTGTTAATAATGACGGCAATTAATAAACAGAGTGCTCTCTTTTTACTGCCTTCCACTATTGCCCATGCAATCCTCAACCACAGCAAATATCATATGCTTCAAAGTGTCCCAAACACCACTGAAAAGCCAAACAGTGGATTAAGGCACATATGCCAATGGTCACAGACAGACACAGACTGATCATGTATAATATATCCCGTTTAATTATTGACATTTTAACATGAAAATAAGTTGCATGCTGTAGCTTCAAGCCAAGATAAACAGAACCTACATGCTGGTTTGTCTCTTTTTCTCCATCAGATTCCTGTTACGTTGCACAAACTGGTCAGCGACAGACTAACGAATATTGTGAAAGGGAAAGATCAAGACGTGATGACAGGTTTGAAGATTTTTCTTTAATCTGTTTATCTCACACATACAGCATATTCAGTTGTTTGACTGTTGGTTGTGTTTGGACCGAACAGCACTTTTTAAATCAAGATGATACTTTACCTTACCTTTTTTTCTATTCCTCCATCTACCTTTGCCTCAGGTTCAACATACTGCAGAAGAGTGAGCGGTAAAGCCTATGCAGAAAATACACAGAAAACCACTAAAGACGAACTTTGGTCCTTACTCCAGACAATCCATGAAAACCCCAAACTCTCCACCAAGGAGAAGAGACGGTTGTTGGGACAGTTCTATAAAGGTCACCCTGAGATTTTTGTACAGTACTTTGGAAGTAAATTGTCAAGTGTCAAAACATAGGTAGAGTAATATTTATTTGTCAAGCTATGTTTGTAATATATTGTAAAAAGAAAAAAAAAAAGTAGATGTACGAACAAATGTGATGTAAATGATGTGAAGTTGTGCAGTACAGGGGGATTTTATTTACTTGTATGTTAAAAGTTTAATTTAAAATGCTGAACATGAATGTGAAGTTGAGTGTAGACATTTTTTTATAAGCTGCAATATTTAAGGACATATTTACACTTTAGGACCAGTGACACATGAAACACTGTCTGTCAGTGATATATGTGACTTTGGTTTTCGACCAAAAAAAAAAAAAAAGTGTTCTTGAGAGCTCTGACAGTGCAATGGGTCTTGACAATATCCTGTGTCTGCAGCCAGTGTGAAGAAAGCCCAAAGTCTGCTTATCCTGGTTCAGTGAATGTATTCTTTGTGGCTGTGCAGCAGGGACGGTGTCAGGAAGAAAAAATGTGTCCTGTGGTTTTCAGTGTACAGTGTGATGTGCAGTACAACTATGTCTGGGGGAAACTTCAAACGGAAATTTGAACCTGAAAATCTGAAAGTCAGATTTTGTGCTGTTGCAAACAGTCATAGACATTCATGGGAGTCATCCGCTTGGGGTTTTCGTGTTTGTTGCAACCAAACCAACAGAGCAGATGTGTGTTTGAAAAACTCTTTGTGGCTATAAACCTTATTGTTTTCATGGCATCATTGGTTCTCTGTATAAAATCAGTACATATTCCTTTTAATCAGCTGTGGAATCTCTTCCTTGTTGCCAGGTGATGAGAAAAAAAAAGAAACCTCTCAGCCTAAACAACAGGCATCTTGTTCATGTTTGTTGACAGATTTCAACGGGAATTGCCTAACACTGACACATTATGAACACCGCCCCCTTTCATGACAAGGACACAATGTCTATATGCTAATGGAGAGAAATCACATTTAATTTGCATTTGACATCTGGAGTGCGATGTAATTTATTCCCAGAACATAGACAGTATTCAGCCTTTCTGCTGGAATTTCCTTACTCTTGCTGCCTGTTGACGATAACCAGCTGTTTTGTGACATGTCCAAATGTCTAATTTCCAAAGTGGAAAATAAAATACTCCCTGCAGGACTCTGTCAATTTTGATTTCACCACCACAACAGCACTACATCATTTTTGTGGCTAAATCCTGGGTTGCAATCTCACATCCTTGTTCATTTGAGAGTTGCTGGATGTTTGTGGCTGTCACAAATTATTGAGACTCTTAGTCCAACAGTTAATGAATTTTGTCATCTGACTAGTCCACTCAATCAAAAAATCTTTGAAATCATTTATCTCACGATTTCCCTCTCTGTAAATGAATGCAGTCTTGGGAATAATGTTAGATTTGCTGTTTATGAAAGACAATATGATTTGTCATATCCTTTGTTCATGTTCAAATTTGTCAGGCTAATCAAGTATGTCTTTGTCTCAAGATATGAGATGGTTAAATATTGAAACAGTAGATGGTTCAACTTAGCATTCAAAGAGTAGATTGACATTTCAAAAAGAGAAGCTGTACTTTCTAGTACCTACTATCGTCCAATTTTACTCATGTAGCTCACATTTCAAAATAATTGATTCAATGAGATAGCCAAAGATTTACTTCTTATACTTAATCTTGACTCTGTATTTTCCTCAGCCGTGATCTTTAAAATTAAGTGGACTGTGGGACTGGACCAATGAGCTGTTATTCTGTTTAAGGAGTGAGAATCCTACAATATTGCAGGGAATGTTTGTCCAACACTATTTTTAAAAAAATTATTTGAAGCTTATCATTCTGTATGTTAGTCAGTCATTATGTAAGAATAGCTGGCACGTCTTTCCAAATGATGGACATCTCATTTTGGAATTAAGTCCTTTTTATATGGCAGTGCATTGACTTTATGGACAAACTGTTTTGTGCCACAGGGATAATAGACTCAAGCTGGGTGTAAACAGGCTGCTGCATACACAGCACAAAGACTGTGGTGGATAGATAAATAATGACGTAACCAGTCCAATGTGAATATGAACAGCTGGCGAGCATACACTTAGACAAGACAAAAAAAAAGAACTTGTGTATGCAAGTTAAATAATTTCCATTTTGATGTCTGAACATGGACAATAATGGAGTCATGCCACAGGGGAAAAACAATTGGAGTGAATATCTTTTTCAAATAGATTATCAGGACGTGTTACTGTCAGTATAGCTAATAGCTTCTAAGAAAAATGTTTATCTGACAAGTTTCCTTTCAGTTTCAGAAATTGTTGTCCTGTGAGAGTTAAAATTTACACAACCTAAATGCATATAGCCTTGCAAAAGCTAAATAGTAAATTGGGGAAAGCCAAATTTTGACAATGAAGCCACAAGTCCTGCCTCTTGGGCCACTTTGCTTCATGAGTCATTAAATAATTCAAGCAACATCAGTCACTATCAGTTACATTATTCTAAAAGGGTGCCACTCCCAGCTCTAGGACAGTCAGCCTGCAAATAACTGATGTCATTTATTTCCCAGGGTTGTCCCATGAGGACGTCACTTTGGTGCTCTGTTCTGAGAATGCGACAATCCTAAAGCATCAGAGTGACCATCAGGTTTATTTTTGCCTTTTTGCTTTTATTTCAGAGGATTGCACATGACTTTGGAAAGGTTTATCCACTCTAACGTTTTGCATTAGAGTGACTGTCTCCCTCTTGTGCAAGCCACCGGTACCTACAATCTAAGTATTCTCTGTGTAAGCAGCAGAGTGGCAGTATAAGCAGGAAATAGCATCGGGTATTCATCAGTTGTCTGAGTTCTTCCGCTTTGCTGTGTCTCTCTTTACAGACTCCAAACAGTGCATATCAGGCCTCAAGCTGTTTAGTGAACTGGTCACAGCAAAAGAGGTCTGGCTAAAGATGCTCAGTACATGTAATAGAAGTTAAAACAATGTGCAGAATGGGCATTTCTTCTCTGTTTCGCAGCAACTCAAATGTTCCTGATCCTCAGATACAAATGTGCCTACTGCATATACAGCTACATGCCATAATCAGATCCATAATTCATCCAGACAGTACTTCAGACAGACAGCCCTTTTATCCAATTAAAAGGCAGGCAAAGGTTTTCAAAGCTCTCCTTTACTGTTAACACAGCCTGGACAGAGCTAAGCTTGTATTCTGCTCTCTGCTATGTTGGGAATATAATTAGATCAAAAGAGGATGACTGTCAACTGCTAATGCAGACACCTGGGTTCAGAATGATGGGTTTTAACTTCACTGGCCCTGTCTGTCTTGTAGTGCCCTGTGCTGCCCCCTAGTGGTAACCATGAAGCCCAACACTTACATGTCATGAGTCTTAAGATAAAATGAACTATCAATTCTACAGAAGAGTGGAGTTTAAAAAGCATCAGTAAAATTGCAAAGTCAAATGAAAAGTCAGATCTGGTTGGATTCTTTCCCCATTTTTATTGTAAGGAAATGCGTTTTCTCCATTTACCTAGAAAAAAAAGGAAAAAAAAAAAAGAAAAGAAAAAAGATCGATTCCACTTTGCGATCACTGGAACGTCACAAGGCCAAAACTCAGCTGTGTGCCAAAATCAATGGTTGAATTAAAAACTTTGTACAGTATATTGTTCAGTTTTTAAAAATAAAAACTGTTAAAAAACAAAGCCACAAAAAAACACACAAGTGTGCATATGTGTATGTGTGTGTGAGTGTGTGTGTGAATGTATACATATGCGTGCTTGTTGTACAGGGATCAACAGAAGTAAAATCTGTCAGACGCACGTACAGAAACGTGGACATGTAAGTTTACCCTATATAATCACCCGTGAGGATCACATTCCTGCAAGGCTCACTTGGGTGCTTCATTGAGTTTATCGAATCCTCTTCTGCTGACGTGCGCGGTAGATGTCATGTATGGGCGGAGCTACAGCTCCTTTGTCATCCTCTTCATCAGAGTCTGCGTTAGGCCTTTTGAGCGACTTGGCAACAGCGTGGTTCTCCATGGATCCATTGCCCTCCCCGGCTGCATCGGGCTGTCTACCTGTGATCAGCTCTATAGCAGCATCCACAGCTACCAAGAGCACAGAGATGTCATCAGCACCTCATATACAGTATGGTAGGCAATCAAAACAGCCCACAAAACAAGTGGATTAGATAGATTAAAATGTTGCCAAAAGTAACTTACTCTCAGGAAGTGTGCATCTCCTGAAAGTTTCCATGAGCTCATCCACTTGAACAAAGGGACCCTGTAGCAAGAGACAACCAGAGACCTTGAATCTGAGTAGGAAAAATCCACTGCTTACGCTTTTCAAATCCATCATCTGTCAAAGAACCATTAAGCTGCTGCTGTTACTCACAGTGAAGCACGTAGGCGGTGGAAGCAGCTTCATGAGGACAACAGCAGCTGGGGGGACTGGGAAGACTCCGCCTGGGACAGGGTGCAAACCTGGAGCTGTGGAGAGGAACCCAAGGGACAACATCAAAGCAAAGTCTGTTTACTTAGCCCCGAGAACAGTAAATTTAGAGGAATTTGCCTCAGTAATGCAGGTGCAGAGTCATGTCAACAACATTTGGGCAAATAGCAGTGCATCCAATACATGTTTACTGAGACTCCTTAAAGAATCAAAATGTGATTTTTAAACCATAAAAATAGTACACGTGAGATGTATATTGTGTTTAAAATAGTGTACCTCTCACAAGATGAAGGTTTAAAGTATTTAGCAAGTTTAGAATTAACTATTTTAATCAACATCCTAACCATGGGTGCCACCATGTTGGTGTGAATGGCTAGGACCACAGAGGAAGAGGACTTTTGGGCTGGCAAAGACAACAATGACTTGCTGTTACACAGCAGTGAAGTATAAAAGCTTCTATTGTTATGACTAACCTACCTCTGATTCATAAATTTCTTGAGCATGAAAGATGACAACTGACAATTTCACCATCAAATGAGCAAAACTGGTCATACAGAACTTGTAAGGGCAGTATTGAGACTGAGCTGCACACAGCGATATGGGTAGAACGCAAAGAAGAAGCTTCACTGGGAATCAGTGCTCCTCTAAGTCTTAATCCAGGGTTTCAATGATCTGACTAAAGGCCCAATGAATTTGGTGAAGACCTTGGGGCAGTTAATGGACTACTCACGGGCAAGGTGACGTGGCTGGAAAGGGATCATCTGGTTGGTGTCTGGTTTGGGGTACTCAGGTTTCCGGTCAGCCTCGTCTTTCAGCGTGGGCACAGAAGGTGTCACCACAGTCTCTGGGAGCAGTGCTGCTAGTTTGGCACGAGACACATCCTATAAACAGAGTGGACACAGGTTAAAAATCAATTCAGGGCCTGATCTACTCAACTGCTTGTGCAGCAAGAGATCTCATGATATGTTATCTAAAAAGGGCACACACCTTGTATCCAAGGGCTTTCAGTTCACTGGTGGAGCAGGGGTACAGGTCCATGAACTTGTACCTGTCTACAAGCAAGGCTGTCTCTTTGCCTTCGTACTCGTCCTTGAAGGCTGTGAAACGCCGGCGCTCTACTTTCAGAATACTGGCCAGGTCTCCTATGTTACTTTCAAAGGCCAGGAACCGAGCCCAGATCTCTCTGAAGAAAGAAAAAAGTCAGAAAAATAGTCAGAGGCAAGGATTACCTCTTCAAAAACATGCGCACAAATTAATTGATTAAATGTTTGACATTACCCAGATTTTTCTGGTGACAAGCTTCCTGAGGTGAGGACGCGCTCAAACAGAACCCTGGTGTTGTTATCCTCTGGAATGTGAAAATAACAAAATAACAGACAAAAAACATAGTCACACACAATCTTCCACTATTTGGGAAACCCTAAAACCATTGCTACAAGGCTAACAAGGTGAAATAAACAAGTACATATGATATCCAAAAGTGTGTGATTTCACTTCATAAGTACTGGTATCAGAATGCCATTGCTTGCCTAGTATCTAACACTATCAATAAAGCTAGTTGTACAAGTTTAGTAATACCATCCTAACATCAGTTGAATTTTTGGATTACGAGCAGAAAACAAATATGCCCCACATTCTGTGTATCAACTCTGCATTTTATCAACCTACCATTAAGATGTGAGAGGTAATCAATGTATGCAAGTATGTACTCTGGAATGTCACCATATTTCTTCAAACCAAGCTCAAATATCTTGAAGGCCACAGATTTGTCCTGTGAGGGAAGATCAAAAGAGAGATGAAAAACAAATTAAAAGATGAAACAGAGGTGTCCAGTTCTTGATTTAAAGACTTTGCTTCTCGGTTTTAATTCCTTTTAATCACCCTACACCCTACACAAGTGTGTGAGATTATGGGTGTCTTTACCTTGCTGCAGTAGTACTCCATCAGTGCTGCGGTCACATACACGTGGTGACGTGTACGTGGGTCTTCTCTGGCCTTCTTGAAGATGGTGCGACCTGATTTGATTCCCTCTGCCCTCCTGGCAAACTTCATGTACTGGATGTAGACCAGCGTGGGATCAATGTCCTCGATAGCCAGCAGTCGATTATAGATGCTGTGGACTTTCTCGTGTTTCATACGACTCTGTGAGATCAACAGAAAGTTTAGAAATATGCAGACAAGTCCCTTTGCCCTTTGGTGTCTTGCTTGGCAGCTGCTGCTTTGGGTAATTAGCCTGAAACTCACCTCTTCATAGTCAGCAAAGGAAAAGTATAGCAGCATGTTCTTCTTTAGCAGAGTCCCAATGGCGCGTTCGTAGATGTTAGCTGCTTCATCACTGAACAGCTTGGCATTGTTCATGTCCTGAAGGCAAAAACACAAAGTTTAACATGGGCTAGAATCTGCAATTTCCCGACCGTATTATTAAAACTTTATTTCATCTAATTTCTTATGTGCTTAGAAAAAAATCCACAGGTTTGATAGTTTTAGATGTGACAGATGTTGTGTCTCACCCCCTTCTCAGCCAGCAGTTTGCTAGACTGCTCCAGGTACTGAGCTGCCTCATACCAAACATCCGGATGGTGGCCCAGCACCAGCAGGCACTGCTCATAGGCAAACATCACTGCAATAGAAAGCACAACCAAACATGGAAACAATTCACAAAGACCCTGATTATGGACATGCTCAGTCAGTGTTGGGCAAGATCTTGTGACATGGTCCACAGAGTGGCTACTTCAAACAAATATGAATGAATGTCCCATGTTGCCTGCATTTTCTGGTTTTCATAAAACACATTGCCATCGCAACTATAAGCATATTTTGTCCATAAATAATCACCTCTCTTTGTGATGAGAGTCTGATCTTCTGTACGTAGTGGGTTGCTTTTCTCCCACTGGATGTATTTCTTCCACATTTCCACTTGCTGGGCTTCCTGAGGGGAATTCTGGGGGGGCACTGAGGGTGCATTCCTGTCCAGCCCCTTCATCACAGTCTCATACTCCTGAATTACACACACCAGGAAACAATCTGGATCAATTTATAAAGACAGCCAGATCTGTATGAACCAAAACTAGGTGTGAGCACTTCCATGACACTGGTGCTTTGTTTTACCTTTGCCACTCTCCTGGCATTCATGTAGTCTCTGCTGCGATCCTCAATCATTTTCTTGGCCAAATGCACGTTGATACCCTGCTCATGAAATAGAGAAGAGGTCAGACTTATAATCCACTGCTGCCTGACCATTTCAGATCTAAAGGTCTGCAATCAGTCTGAACATGCAGATATAGGGTGGGAGGGGAAAAGGTCAAGGCCCATGTCTCTCACCTCTTCATACTTGCTGTAGTCTCTCCAGAGCTGCTCGATGTTGATCATGGGGTTCACACAGCCCCTCTGGTACACCCTCCTGACTGCAGTGATCCGCTGGTTTTCTGCATATGAGCCTACAGCCTCACTAATGGAATAAAATAATGAATGAATAAATTAATTGATTAAACACTCAGCAGTTAACATCTGGCTAACTCGGTTCATGTCACATGACAGTAGTTTCTTAGAAACACTTACACTCCTTTGAGGAAGTTGATATAGTCCACCCAAATCTGTGAGACAAAAGAATAGCAGTTAGGTGACAGCAGGGACCAAAATAGTATACATATTATTTGATAGTAGTAAGGGCTGTTTACCTGGTAAGACATGATTTCCATGCCAATTTTGTCCAGGGCAAAGTCATACGCCTGGGCCATCTTCTCTCTGAGGACAAGGAATCATGGATTTGAGATTAAATTATCGACTTTACACACAAGTCACTGCAAAAGGCAGTTCCAGACTTTGTTTAATGTCGCAGATAATCTTACTTATAGCTGGGCAGCTTCCCTTTGGTCTCTCGGACATATGAGAGGTAGCATTTCCACAGGTCGATGTGCAAGACTTTCATTAGGCATCTCTGAAACAACTAAAGGCACAGGAGTGAAGACCATTAAATACCTACTGAAAACAAATATGGTGGAAGAAATAATTCAGAACAGTTACGCATAGCAACAAAGGCAGGATTGATCAAATGAATGAGTAAATTTGTGTATATATGTGGTCATATTGTCACTAATTTGCAATTCCAAAGAAAAAAAATTCAGCATTTCATTATTTGGATTCTTGGTGCAGCATTTCAGTTTAAGATATTTAACGATTATTCAATTGAAGAACTTTTATTTGTATAAAAATCAAACTTAACCAAACAGTCTGTACTTGTTGTGAACTGTTTTTTATTTCAACAAACGCTGCTCACAGCCCTGAGCAAATACTAGTCATATCAAACATTAGTGTACCGTTCACAATCCCAACTATCACACAAACTCACATTTCAGCTACTAAATCTATTACCAGATGTGGCCTACATTTCAGTGAGCTCCTCTGAACACATTTGCTTATTGAATTCTATGGTGAGATGATTCAGAGTGAATTCATCAATCTATGCAAAATCCCTTCCAATGCAAAAGCTTGAAGTTTATCCGACTGTCAACAATGCTGATATCTAGGCAATAAGTGAACCAACTGGCCATATCAGATTATAGTGCACTAACAAAATTTGAAGCATGGAAATTCAGTATGATACAGCAGAACATTTAAAATGTGATATAACCAATCCAGAACTTCTCAAACAACGGGGGTTCAAAGCATTAAAGTTGAATTAAGTTCTTAGTTGTGTTACTCAATAACTAAGCCCAGACCATTTTTCAAGCTAGACAGCAGTGTTGCTACATACAAAAGTTGTGGTTTATTGTTATTTATTTATAAGGACATTTTTATTATAAAGCAACCATGCCTATACCATTTACCAGATATGGACAGTGGAGACTGGGCGCCAATTATTGGCTTTGGGTGCCAGCCAGAACTACATTAAATTCATACCTCAAACGCCCTCCATTCATTTAATAAATAAATAAATAAACAAACATTTCAGGTGTTCCGGTGCTTGTTGGAGCCTTGGTCAAACTACAATGCTTATAAAGTATTTTTAAAAGTGGCTTGCAAACACTGACTTATTTTGAGTGCTGGCATAAACGGTATAGATGGATGCTCTACTAGAGATCTGTTAAACAAACCATTATCAAGTGGCACCATTTCCTGATCAGTCATAAGAAACATGGATGAAGGCTAAAATATAAATCAATATTTTGTCCTTTAACTATTAATACTCATCATTAAGTGATATCACCTTCAACTGACAGACACAGGCAAGACACTAACCAAAGCTACAAGGTTAAGTATGGCTATGTATGAAGCTAACAATGTGTGATTAAGATAATTTGAGCTGTGATAAACTTGTCAGGCCCATCTCTGTGTGTGTGTGTGTGTTAGTTACAGGTTTTGTGCCCTGTTAAAATGGCTGCCATTCAGTTTTCATGAGTGTGATTGCCACTTACCTTTTCTACCTTGTCATAGTTTTTAGCCTTGATCTGTGAATAAGAGTGTAAATGCAATGTTAATCAACAGTCTTCTCTACTTTCAGTGGCTTTAAACATGCATACATGCAAACTTGACCACTCTCTCACACACACAGCCCCTTGAAGATCAACAAAGTGAAGTTCACACAAGAATGACAAGTTAACTGTTTTTCAGGGGTTTATTCTCTTTGTATATTACGTGCCACATAACCCAACACCACCTGCGGCCATGGTTTACAGAACAACAAATCCTGACAAAAAGCTTGAAACGCAGACTGTTAAGCATTCATTAATGTCATAAATAAATGACACTGATGATTGTGGGTACAAAAACCGACACTGAAATAAAATCTCTTCATTTCGCAGCCTCGGTTCTGTGTTGCCTTGGTAAATACAAAGCACTGTTGCGGCAACACATTTTACATGGCTTACTGTTGAGTAGTGGAAGAGCAGCATCACAGCACCCTCCAGTGCAGACGGGAAAAGGCTGTTGCCTACTGAAGAGCAAGAGATGACACAGTGCTGCCTCTCTGCTGTTACCACCCCAGGCTCTATGAAGACGGACCAAACCCCTCCCACAATATCATGCTAATGTGGCCTAGGAAGATGAAAAAACTCCCAGCATATTAGCCTGGCTACAACAAAGAGTTAACTGTTTACACAGCAGGGATCTCTCACAGAGCTGAAGCTGCTGTGAGAGGCAGCCCAGCAGCTTCAGCTCTGTCGTACTTTGGCTGCTGCCTGCTGCCAGGTTTCAGTAAGTAAAAATTACTGTGAAATTGGAACTCAATTTGTTAGTAATAATCATAAGCAACTACTTGTTAGATAGTATCAGGACAACGATGCACAGGCAACATTTTGAGGCTATGCAAATGGAAATGTTGCAAACTGAGTTTATACTAAACACTGACAATGTTAATTCATGCTGAAGGCCTGTTCACTGTGCTTCAGTTATGCTTGTGTACCATGGCTTTTAAACCCTCTAAAAAATAAATCATGTGCTTTCAAGAAATACATAAATGAAAATAAAATAAAACAAATAAGTTTTAAAAGTTATAAAATTAAGCTTATTTGGATCATTTATGGAAAACAAGCAAAAGACTGCAGTTTCAAAACCTGAAAACACTATCCAGATGGCTTAGAAAGGTTAACTGTATTTTCCCATTTATCCCACATGATGGCAGGGGGAGCGGGGGTGGGGGTTCAGTGTGGGTCAACCAATACACTGACCCCCTTCTAAATTCAGTTTGCTGGGAAACTATTTGTCAAAATACTAGGTGTTGATAAAATGATTAAATCATTTGACACAACACCTACTTTTTTAAAGTGCCTTGGGGGAAACCAACCCACAATTTGCACATTCCAGTTACAGAAAAATCACATTAAACTGGCACATTCATTCAAAATGCCACAGCCAAGCCACAGTGACCGCAGAGTTATAACAGAGACAATAGATGTGGGACTATCCTTTAAAGAAATGATCTCCATGAAGTGAAATAGGCCTGATGGAATTTGAGCTCATGTAGTTAGACAGGGCCAACAATCAGACAAAAGACCACACATACTGCAATCCACTAGTACTGTAAATTAATGCCGCAGAGACACAATAATTCACAATGCACCGTGTCTATGTTATCTTATTTTATTGTACAGAATTATCAAAATCACTTTGATGAGATACACTCAAAATTGAGTATGACTCCATGCAAGAATTTCTAAGTGCTCCTGTATGTCCTGTAACAGCAGCTGGTCAGTCACAAAGATGAAGGTGTGGAAATGTTTGAAATAGAGCTTGAATTAGTCAGAATCAGTAACAGCCATGCCTTTGCAGCATCTGATGGAAATCTTGAATGACTGAGCCAAAACATACTCCACTGCTACACTAAAATTTAGGCTACATAATGAGCATGATTTGGGCTTTGATATTCGCGTGTCCCTTAAAACATCATGCAAGAGATTATGAAAATGAAAGATCAAAATAACTTATTGTAATACCATGCGAGCATATCTAATTTTGCATTCTCACAGACTGTCTGAACAAAATGTCAACCAAAAGTGCCAACAATGATCAATGTTTACATTCTGTACTGTTCCTGGTGTCAATTTTTAGTACCGAGTCACTGGCACTATTTTACTGAAAACTA
>OMKZ01034707.1:10517-28993 GCA_900302535.1 Neoniphon sammara | reverse complement strand
AAAAATTGGGTTTTTTTTTTTTTTTTTTTTTTTTAGCTCTCTGGCGCCCTCCACTTGTGTGAGCTTGGTATAACATGGTTTGATGATTAAGATTTATCCTTACAGCAGTGGTTTCTAATGTGAGGTCCAGGAATCACCAATTCCTGGGGGTCCCCAGAAAAATTTCACTCCCAGAAAGCGAGCACAATGAGATTATGGATAATGTTAAAAATGTATATATCTACCTTTCAGCCAGGTATTGTCAGACACCAGCTGATGTTATGGTTAGTTAATGGATAGTTAATGGTCAGAAAATAGTCAATGATGGTATTACTTTGTTTTCCATGTTTATTAAAAGGATCAGTCTGAATTTTAGGCTTTATCATGGCTAATGTCTGGTTTACTAAATAAATTGTTTACTTCCTGATGGCTACATGGCCCAGCATTAAATGGCATAGAATAGTACTCTTGCACATTGAGTCAGCCATTTGAATGTTGGATGATAATTCCCTCAGAAAAAGTGTGTGCTCCAATTATACGTGTAGCTTTTATCAAACTGATATTTTTAGGGTTGAGAGCAGCAGAAACACAAAAACAGCAGAGAGAGAGGGAGTGAGACAGATGGACTGAGAACATCAGAGAGGAGTGAGACACGAACAGCGAAGAAAAAGGGAGCAAGAGAGAAGTTGTTCAGTTTGTAAGATTCAGTGGAAAACGTGGGAAAGGACTAAATGAGATTTTCTAATATCAGGTCAAGCAACAGCAGCCAAACATATAATGACATGCTGATGATTAAATCTGGTCTTAATGTGCCTCAAGAGTGACTTGTCATTTAAAGTTTATGATTAAAACCTCTTCTTCTTGGGTTACTTCATTGTAAACAGTCAGATTGAACCTTATAGAACCAAGCACAGATTTACAGCGCTGCAAGGTTCTATCTCTATTTGGTCCCTCTTTAAAAAATCCAATATTTAGTAGTCCTATGATGTTGATATTTTGCATTCAGAATACCTTCATTGTTGAGCTATAAAGTTGATTTCATGACAGCACTTTTGCCAGCGGGTGTGTGAAAACTTAGATGCTCAAAATGTCAGAATTGCACTCCACTCAGATAGAACCTTATAAAATCAAGCTCATAAAATTTAACAAATATTAACATTTGAATTTAATTTGGACAAGAAAGTGTGTACTGTTACTACATATTGAAATGATCTTGTGATTTGAATTATAAATGGTACAGTATAATCTGCAGTAAACACCTTAATCCTCACATCACACAGATCTGAATGCTCACTTACTTCAGTCCACTTCACTCAGGTCCCTCATGAGTGTGTAAGTTTTAGTTCAGACTGCACTCACAAAATATTGACACACTCCTCACTCCCCTCTGCTTTCTTTTCCTCCCCTCAGAGTTTTCCCTGTTTTCCTTCAACAATGGCATGGTGGTGTCATCCTGCCGGGAGCTGGACAATAACCGCAGTGCCCTTTCTGCCGCCTCGGCCTTTGCCATCGCCACCGCCGGTGCTAATGAAGGCACGCCCACCAAGGAGAAGTACCGCCGCATGTCCCTCGCAAGCACAGGTCAGCCATGTGCACCTGAGCTGCAGAGGGCGTTGTTGAATATAGGGCTGTTATCCTGTTGTTTATCTGTGTTTTCTTTATTTCTTTTTTAAAGTGTAATCTAATTATAAAACAGGTACTGTAATGTAGTACAGTAAACACAAAAACACAATCAGATTACAGATAAATTTGAAAAAATTACTTGTTAGATGACTCAGGCATGTTTAAAGGGGAAAAGGGATTTTCAAAGTAGATACGCACTAACGGACTTATATATATCTTCACTGATGGAAGTGATCACTTTGGAAATAATTTCTTTAAATTCAAAAACTTATTCTAATAATCTGCCTATCCAATATCTTTTAGAGGCAATATAACAGAAAGAACCAGGTTACATGTAAAAGTAATCAGGTTGTGTTATTGAAATTGAGTATTCTGGTTACTGGTTACTGTTGCTGTAGACCATCAGTAGCGTACAGTGATCACATTTTGAAAATAACTTAGTTAACCTCGGTCCCAGCAGGTTTTCCTACAGACCAGAGGAATGGGGACAAAGAGTTCATCATCAGGAGGGCTGCCACCAACAGAGTCCTCAACGTGCTGCGTCACTGGGTCTCCAAACACTCCCAGGTATGCTTAACTATAATTAAGTCTTTCTTTCTTTCTTTAAACACATTGAAACAGCCCTGCAGTAATGGCACTATTCACTGTGTTGGGCTTCTTTAGGACTTTGAGATGAACACGGAGCTTAAGATGAGGGTCATCAGCTTCCTGGAGGAGGTGATGCATGACCCAGAACTCCTGACACAGGAAAGGAAGGCAGCTGCCAACATTATCAGGTCGGTTTACCAAGTGGGTTGATCAAATCGGTTTCATTCAGTCAGATTGGATCCATCTAGGTCCAATCACAAGGTTCTTATAGGTCTTTAAAATCCATGGAAGTTTTTGCATATGAAAAAAAACCAGAACAAATAAAACAAGCTGTTAAAAGTTTTTGAAAGGGCGTGGATGGCCATGAAGTTGTTTGATTTTCTGTTATAACATAGCACATCACTATGCCTGCGTCTCATCCAAGGATCATCCCTCCACATCCAGAGGAAAACCCTGTGATGGATACTTATGCCGACATAGCAGCAGATTTAAAGGAGTAATTGATCATGGCTTCTTGACTTGAGTAAAAAATGGGGCCTCTGTAATGTCTGATTTTAACCGATTTTATGTCTTATCCCAAAAAGTATTAACATTCCTTTGAATTCCACCAAACAAGACTTGGAGAGATGTGCAGAAGTTCTTGGATGTGATGTCTAAGTGTGTGTGGGAACCCAGTATTTAGGTCCTGGAAGTTTTTGACAAACTTGTCAAACGATGGCTCTTATGTTTCCTTATGTCTCTGTGTGTAGGACTCTGACTCAGGAGGACCCCGGTGACAACCAGGTCAACCTGGAGGAGGTCACACAGATGGTGAGGGAAAGATTACAGAAGCCTGCTCCCATGTCACTCACTTGTAGAAATCCCATGTTCTTTCATTGTAATAATGCTTTTCACTTTGTGTGTGTGTGTGTGTGTGTGTCTGTGTGTGTTTGTGTTTCAGGCCATGGAGGATTGTAAGACTGAGCCATTTGAGAACCACTCTGCCCTGGAGATAGCTGAGCAGCTCACACTGCTGGACCACCTCGTCTTCAAGGTCATCCCATACGAGTGAGTACACACACACACACGCACACACATGCACAAACACTCACATAAATCCGACCACTTGGTCTTCAAGATTATCATCTATAAACGAGTGCTAGGGGCAGAGAAAACACATGCACACATATATACACAAGAATGTTGGTGTGTTTTTCATTTTTGCTTATTTGAACCTTATTTTCACCGATTCGACAGGGAGTTCTTCGGTCAAGGCTGGATGAAGAATGACAAGAATGAGAGAACTCCATACATTATGAAAACAACCAAACATTTTAACGATGTACGTGTTGACTCTGGTATTGAAGAATAAAGAAAATAAACGTATAGATAGATGGAGGGAAAAAACTGTTTTTTCTCATTATTACATCCCTTTCCCCCCCCGCTGTCAGATCAGCAACTTGATTGCCACGGAGATCCTACGGTGGGACGACGTGAACACGCGGGTGGCGGTGATAGAGAAGTGGGTGGCGGTGGCCGACATCTGCCGCTGTCTCCACAACTACAACGCCGTGCTGGAGATCACGTCCTCTCTCAACCGCAGCTCCGTCTTCCGCCTCAAGAAGACCTGGCTCAAAGTCTCCAAGCAGGTAGACATGAACAAACAGGCGCAGCATTTTCAGATGCCAGCAGAGACAGTAGAGGCATATTCGGTCTCGGTCTGAAACTCACATAATGTGTTGTGGACACAAATTATGCGAACATTATGTTTACACAATTCACTATTGTAACATGAATTAGATCATGTGACAGTAGCACAAATTGCACATGATTGTCTGCCATATGGAAAAGTCAGCTGATGGTTTACTGTACTGTTTAATCAAGTTTAGGATAAGGTTTTGATCATGGCTTAGCAAGGGAACTGACTAAAAATAGAAAATTTACTCATGGTAGCAAACTTCTTGGCATGAACCAAGATTGTCAGATTTGAAGGAAAATGTACAGTACAGTAGCATCTCCCACCCTGACTGCAACACCCGTACTTTCCAATTCACTACTTCAATGTCAGACTACTTCCTGTTTCTGGACATGTCTCTGTCATGTAACCTTTGTTGGTGGGAAACTATTTTTCTCACTTTTTGTGCACAGCATGAAAATTACATTGCAAAACATCGTCCTCATTTCACAAACTTTTGTGGGACACGTGCAGTGCCACTAGCTTTACTACAGGCTGCAAGCTGCATCTCTTTATAATCATTACCAATTTAAACCAAAGACAAGAGACAGTATGAGCAGTGTGGCAGTGAGGATGAAGGGCAATGACAAACCCATGTGTTGTTGACAGAAGATCACTATTATTTCAGCGACTGTTTTATCGCTAAACAGTGTTTTTCTGTCGTACCACTTCTTGTTAAATTTGAACAAATTGACTGCTGGCAGTAATGGTTTTGTTTTGATCGATTTGCTAGACCAAGACAGTGATTGACAAGTTACAGAAGCTAGTGTCATCCGAGGGAAGATTCAAAAACCTGAGAGAGGCTCTGAAGAAGTAAGTGTTCATGACTGTGAATTAAATTTTTCACTTTTCTGTTTTTAGTCACACATGGATGTTGGTGGGAGTCGTGTGTTTGCGCATGTGTGTTTGTGTGTGTGAGGGAGCGAGAGAAAGAGAGAGAGAGAGAGAAAGAGAGAGAGAGAGAGAGCATATCTGTGTCTGAGTTAATGGTTGCATATGTGAGTGAATGTTTTTTTCTGTGTGTGTGAGAGTGTATGTATATTTTTTGTCTTTCTCTGACCTGCCTGGTGTCTCTTAGCTGTGATCCTCCATGCGTCCCATACCTGGGAATGTACTTGACTGACCTGGCCTTCATAGAGGAGGGGACACCCAACTACACTGAGGACAACCTGGTCAACTTCTCCAAAATGAGAATGGTAAAGAGCACCAAGAGGGGGCGTGCTGGTCCCTGTGTTGGCATATGGACAGTAACATGCACTTGCGTTATTGCTGGTTTAAATCCTGCTTGTTTTCTTTTGCTCTTTTACAGTATTTTTGTGTACAAAAATGCTTGTACAATAGTATGAGAAGAAATTACAAATGGGCATATGTTCTTTTCTTACTGTTAAGTTTACTGAGGTTACTCTAAACAAGTTTGTGTTTTATGCTCTTTTACTATTTGTCTACAGATTTCTCACATAATCAGGGAGATTCGCCAGTTTCAGCAAACGGCTTACAAGATCGACTATCAGCCAAAGGTGAGATCATTTTTAGTCCGTACAGTTTTTTTGATACATAGGTACATTTTACCAAAGTTCTTAAAGAATTTTTGAGCACAGTGTGAAATTACAGTGAACAGGTTTGTAATACATAGAATTCAACACTACTTTTGGTCTAATAGCTGAATTCTCCCGAGCCACATGCAGAGGCTTTCTGTTGCTGTGTTGCACAGCCTTTACAGAATGCTGGCAAAAGTCTGATTCACCACGTTGATGCTGAATTAAAAACTTAAATTAAAAACAAAGAACTTGAATTCTGAGTTCAATTGTTTTAAGCCAATCTATGATACAAATAGAACTGTGGCCTAAAAACTGAGGTGCAAACTGAGCTGTGTAAAAATTGAACCATGACACCCCTAATAGTTACTATTCCAGGAACCTATAGATTTTGGTTGCTGCAATTTCTGTATCATTTCCAGTGACAATACACTGATACTGGAACTGGATATCGAGCCGACACCAGCCAAGAAATAGGGTATTAGTATATTCTCATTGACCTGGTACTAAAATCTGATACTGATAACCAGAAAAGTTAAACTTTTTGTTCTTTAGTTTGTTTTAGTTTTTGTTTCCCCCACACTTAGCACGTGTTCAGTAAAAGTAATGGACCTCATCACTATTTTCATTGGGTAAAATCAGCTAAAAAGTGGTACCACTGCATCTGTAATTGCTATTCTAATTTCTATTTCTAGTCACTTCAGCCTAGCATGAACAGTTTTGCATGAGGTGAGGTTAAGAAGTACTAACCACAGGGTAAAGGGTAGAATTTTTTTTTCTTAAAATCTGTCAAACAACTGAAATATCTTAACAACATACAGTAATTCTGTGTATAATGTCGGTGTCCCAGAAAACAATCAAGGACCAGTAGCAGAGGCTGTTCATTATGGGAAGCAGATGATAGTTTTAGTGTGTCACAGCTGGGACACAGGCCCATGAAAAGATTACTTCTGTCATGAGTCCACCAAAGCATGCATCAAACAGGGTGTGAGACTTACTTTTGGGTCAATCAACCAAAATTTTCACAAGCAGAAAGTTTTCATTCCTTGGTGCAAAGGTGATTTTATGAGAAAATACTGAAGTGACCAGTAAAACAGACAAGCAAAATATTTGGTATTTTGACTAGCAGCGGGTATTTAATTATTCAAACCCTCATTCCAAATACCTGTTAAATTTGCAGAGCTCTAACAATGAAAGAATGAACTAACTGTTTTGACTGTGCTCCTGTTTGATCAGGCCACACAGTATTTGCTGGACAGCAGCTCAGTGCTGGATGAGGAGAGCCTGTATGAAGCGTCTCTGAGAATCGAGCCCAAAACTTCATCATGAAGAGGATCCCGCTCTCCTTCTCTCTCAACCATGTGGAGTGTACAGGAACTATATATCAGAGTGTACATAAATTATTTGTATTAGACACATTAGGCCGTGCCCTTCCAGTATGTGCTCCCCAATGGACTCGTTGTGTATACTCGTTATTAGAGATTGAGTAGAAGCCCAGAGAGGTTTTATTTATAGAGTTACCAAGTATTTATATGTTATTTATTGTCATGATGAAATTATTTTCAACCACAGAAGAAACAGAGTACAGAGTATATAGATAAGATATTTAGTCATCTGTAATGGGAAAGTGTAATACAGCTGCACTCTCATTCATGAGAGATGATGGTCACATAATGAGGTTTGGCACATGCTGATCAAGTCCCACTTTTCTACTGCGATGTTAGAGTTAAGGAAGAGCTGCAGATGACTGTGGTAGCTTTTATACAAATATTATGAGTCCCAACACAAATATTCTTCATTAGTACTGCAGGCAATACTGCAACTATGTTCCTGTCTATAAGTGCAACTCTGCTGCCTGAAAAGCAAATACAGAACACAAAGACTAATGAAGACATGCAGCCTTTCTGTATTTGCTTTTAATGCGCCAGCATTGCGCTTATTATTAAAAATTAAAATCACTTTGTGATGCCTACAGTGAGTGCCAATTTCTTTATTATATGACTTTGTGGGCTGCTGTGGAGGCCCATATTTCAACACTGTTTTTGAGTGGATGCCAGATTGTTCATTACATGTGCTGAGCAATGAAAATCAGGCAAAATTTAAAAATTTCCAAACAATTCCTCTAGAAGAAGGGCGAACGGCACATGTTTGCCATTTGGTGCAGCCTGTGCAGTGAAAAGTGGGACTGCTATGATAGCAAAAGTTTATCATGTGTCCTCATATTTTATGTAGCCACTCAGAGACAGAGAAGTAGACCTCACTTAAAAACGCAAGACAAGAAGTGTTGGAGTCAAGCTGACAAGGTCACCTGTTGATTTCTGATTGAGTTGGGACAGTTACCTTTTCAGTTCGGAGTAATGGGTTTTAACGCTTTGCTTCTGTCTCCTTATTCCCCTGGTGGGCAACATGATGTACATATAAGCACCGGGCAACGTATGTAGCAGATGTAACCAATATTGAGCCACTTCAGGAAGTTAAATTCCCAGCTTCTACACTCAGACAGTGAGAGCATTGTTTTCATGGTTAATCCTCCTTGGCCAGTGCATTATGGTTTTTTGCCTTAATCATGAAATCGATTAGTATATATATATATCACAAAAGTATGTAAACTATTTTGTTCTACAATTTGCCAATGAAACAGAAATATTTGCTGTGTACAGTATTGTGTACAGGCAGTCTGATGCATTTCCTAACGTGTAATGTGTTAAAAACATATCCCTTGAAATGTGTTATCCTTATAATTGTTCAACTCTGTAATACCTTTTCTGTGTATGATAATATAACACAAATCTTGAAAACAACTTGTAAGTGTAACACATACTGTATCCTGTCTATTCCAATGTTTTAGCAGGACTATACAGTAGTAATATTGTGCTTATTCTTGGAATATTTATATGTATTTTTTACAAGCTTTGTATAGAAAAACACCTAAGGCTTAAGTGGCAGGCATGTACCACTTTCACGTGTTCAAATCAAATTCTATATCTAGAACAGTATGTGTACTGTATTTAACTCCTACCCATGCACATGAATCTATACCCTATAAACAGACACATCAAATGTTTGCAGTGAGCAATACCCAGTGGTATGAGAATTATCTTTCAGTCTATTTCAACAGCTTGAGTAGTATTTCCAGTTTTGTATAAAACTGTATTCTTTCCTGATTACCTCTTGTTAATAAATCTATTCTTTCTCAGGGGGAAAAGTGTCTTCAAGGGTAACAAATGAATGTTTCCAGCTGTAGAGTGATGTCTGTCACAAGCACGAATTAATTAAGACTTGATTGACCGCAGCTTTGTCGGAGGAACATCTAAGAATTTGCTACAATGTGACGAAAGAGAAAAGCATGAATAAGGGATTATGAAAACAGAGAAAATCACGTGACGCGCCCCAAACGCCCAGGCTCACGCGGAAGTATGGCGCTCAGGCTCAGTGCAGTTGTTTGTTTACTCTCCGCTCTCGGTTTAGTTAATTTAACACCGTTAGTTTTACTCGAAGGTAAGTCGATAAAACTTATACAAATAGACGAATAATTTTGTTGTCCATGAGAAAGTTTAGTTGCTTTTCTCTTCGGATATCTCACTGAAAACACTTAAAGGGCACCATATTCAGCAATAAATGTGCGAACTCCTGAAGACGTTTCTTTCCAGTAAAAATAGTTAAAGCATGTACATTTAGAGTACTTTATTATCAGTGACTTCAGGGTAGGAATTTAAACTGGACTCAACCGAAACTTTTTTCTTTCAGTTATAAAATGACACCTTTATTGCACTCAAAATATTGAACACCGAAACACAGCATGCAGTGGATAATCAATCATAACTAATGAACTCATGTGGCTTCCTTCCTTCTATCAGAGGAGTACCAGTTTAAAGAATGGATGTCACAGGTAAATGTTGACTGAAAATATAAACTACTAATACAGACAATTGTATTTTCATGGTTAAAAAACTAAAAACAAAGTAGCCTAGACGTATCACTTTTTAAAACTCCATGTATTAATCCTCAGTTTTCAAGTTTATCCACTGTAACTTTATTTTTTCCTGATTTCCTGATGCAGCACAGCAAAGTTTATGACATTGAGGAGTATTACCATCGGCTTCAGATATTCACTGAGAATAAGAGGAGAATCGATCATCATAATGTTGGGAATCACTCCTTCACAAGTACAGTACATGCAGCATTAACAATTTAACATTAATGGGTTGTCCTAATGGGCCAGTCTCCTATGTACCAATGTATCGATCAGTACATTATATTCCGTTCTCACATAGTTGATTGTATAATTTCTTGCAGTGGGGCTGAATCAGTTCTCAGACATGACATTTGAGGAATTCAGGAAGACTTTCCTTTTGACAGAACCTCAGGTATGGCACATTTTTCCTGACACTCTTATTCAGAATTATTTAAGTTTATTTTGAGTTCACATCAAGCTGGATTCCACAGAGAGAGAGTGCTAATTCTATTTATTTATTTATTTTTCTAGAAATGATATCTGTTCTAATTCTATGACTTTGTTCCTCTATAGAACTGCTCAGCCACTAAAGGCAGTCATTTCAGCACTAATGGTCCTTACCCCGAGTTTGTGGACTGGAGGAAGAAGGGCAACTTTGTGTCTCCTGTGAAGAGCCAGGTATCCTGTTTGTTTAACTGGGTTACATCCCCACTCTCTCTCTTGCTGACTCCAAACATTTACCAGGTGGCCAAAGAACCATCCCAGTTTAGGGAGAGAGTTAGGATTACATTTTGGACAGGGCTTTCAATGCCTGTGTTAAATCTAAAAGAAGGCACATTAATTACACATTATACTTAGTAGTAATACACTGAAAGTACAAAATATTTTGGAATTTACATTATCCTTTTTTTATTCTTTTGCAGTAGGGCTGGACGATATGTTGATATTTCGATATTGTGATATGAGACTAGATATCGTATGAGATTTTGGATATTGTAGTATCTTCATAAGACCATTACAATAAAGTTGTTCTATATATTCATATTTACATTATTAATGACTGTTTATCAAAAACCTCTGGTGTCAATATCTTATGAAAGCATATTGTATTCATCCCTACAATATCGTCACAATATCGATATTAAGGTATTTTGGTCAAAGATATCGTGATTTGATTTTGTCCGTATCGCCCCACCTTAGGCATGCCAACAATGACTTAATTGTCACTTTTTATTTTACATCTGTTTGTATGTAAAATAAGTGTAACTGTCTGACTAACAAATAAAATGAAGGGAAGTAAACAGCATCATTACAGATAAGTCTGACAGTGAATATTGATAACTTATTCTTAATTTATTGACATGGGAATATGTGTGCTTTAAAGGACACTGGCACAGCGCTTTGTTAACCCTGCATGTTTTAGTTCTGTTGTGTTTGTTTCCTCAGGGTCACTGTGGAAGCTGCTGGACCTTCTCCACCACTGGCTGCTTGGAATCAGTCACTGCTATTGCTACCGGGAAGCTATTACTTCTGGTGAGATGTGCCAATCTATTATTTAGTAGTAAATCCACAATCTAGATCTCACAGGTGGCCTTTCAGGTCATAGAGCTCTGTGCTGAGAGGTGGAAGAGAGCCTGGGAAGTCCAGATTACTCACATGGGTAGTTTAGTAGGATTACATGCAAAATAAATACCTGACTGTTAAACAAATGCATATTTTCTTTCCTTCTGTTTCAGTCTGAACAGCAACTGATAGACTGTGCCCAAGATTTCAATAACCACGGATGCATGGGGTTAGTAACATTCTTACAGTTTTACATAGATTACCGTTATTATACAGGCTTTCAGCCAGTGGTAGTAAGGTTTCATCACTGCCCTGTGAAGGTAACATGTCTAACTGGTTTGTTTCAGTGGGCTGCCCAGCCAGGCATTTGAGTACATCAAATACAACAACGGGCTCATGACAGAAGATGACTATCCCTACAAAGGCCATGTATGATTTTTCTGCAGTAATATCTTGTATTTTTCTAATTTCTTTTTTTTCCTTCTCAATAATCAGTTTTGTCTTTCCCATCTTAGGATGACACTTGCCAGTTTAAGCCAAGGCTGGCAGCTGCTTTTGTCAAAGATGTTGTCAACATAACAAGTGTGAGTTTACAGTTACAGGAAATTTGTTAGAGCTCAAATGTGTTAAACTGCCAGTTGTAGATATAATTTCTTTAAAGAACAAAGGTCACAGTTTAGTTTCACAATTCCATAACCAAGACAGTCTCTGTATTTGTTTTGATTCCAAATAATGCAAAAGAAGTTTAGTCCAAAATAACTTTGTCTGGGAAATTAATTTTAACTTCTTTTTATAAATTGAAAATACACTAGAATACCAGTATCATTAGTAGCCCTAGTTGCGCTGAGGCCTAGTTACTTTACTTCCTTACTCATTTACTAATAGAAATTTCTGTATGTTTGTCTGACAACAGTATGATGAAAAGGGCATGGTCGATGCTGTGGCCAGGCTTAACCCTGTGAGTTTTGGCTACCAGGTCACGGCTGATTTTATGCACTACAAGGAAGGTGTTTATACCAGGTAAGAGGAAGAAGCCAAACAGTGACTTTATTGTGGATGTATTTTTTACTGTGGCAAAAGAAGAAAATGACACACACATCCAAATACAGTGAAATGGATACTGGATCGAAAAAACTGGTGCAATAGATACAAAGAGATCCGCACACCAAAAAGCTCCAAAAAGCTTTTTGTATTTTTTGCTGTGCCTAAAATTCCTGTAGAGGAGAGGAGAGTTGGATGGAGCTAACATGGCTGCCAAATCTGTAATGACCAAAATCTTGATCAGTGGCTGTTGGTGGGATTTGACAGATTTAATCGGCTGGTGTCCGCATGAAAGTACAAAGAATGTACAAGATTCTTAGTTAAGAAAAAAAAAATTATATTGCAAAAATGCAAAAATATCAGGAGAGAGAAAAAAATCAGCAATCAGACTCTGTCAACATGTCTGTGAATAAGTAGGGTGTAGTAAGATACTGAGGGAGGATGGACAGCCCACTCTCCCTAGAACAGAGATGTAGTCTATATTGATCTAAATCATCAGTGTTTTCTCTTTAGCACCCGGTGTAAAAACACTACAGACATGGTGAATCATGCCGTCCTTGCTGTGGGTTATGGCGTTACAGAGAACAGCATGCCATACTGGATTGTCAAGAACTCATGGGGCACAGCCTGGGGAATGGATGGGTAAATATAGAACTCTAGTTTTATGGTGTCTGTATGTGTGTGTGTGTGTCTGTATGTGTGCATGCGTGTCTGTGTGTTTTGAAAGGTGGGCATGAATTTCAGTGTGACAACTTGTTACTCCTCAAGGATTTTGGACACATGGTCTCCTTTTTTTATTATTCCTTCAGATATTTTCTGATTGAACGAGGGAAGAACATGTGTGGACTGGCTGCCTGCTCTTCTTACCCTCTACCTTTGGTTTGAGTGGGAGCATGTCGACAAAGACGAAGATGGGCAAAACACAGGAAAACCTCACGCACAGGCAGTGGAAATAGAGTGTACTGTATCTGATATTTGAATGGGAACTGTTTTTAGTGTTTGGAGTGTTTTTAAGTGTATGTATATCTTTATCATAGAGTTTAATATAAATTAAAGTTCACAAATCATTGTGGAAGCATGATTTCTCAACATTAACAAATGAAGCATAAAGACAGAAATAAGAGCATGTAAAGCCAAATACACAATGTTGTTGAACTTGGCTACACCTGAAGAAGTCATTTTACATCGCAAGTTCAAAATTCACTTTTTAAAATTTCTGAATTAGTCAATTTCAAGAAAACAGTTTATTGACCACTATATCTCATTAGACAGGGCATCTTGTGGAATGCTAGAAACTCCAACCATATTACTTTATTAATTCATCTAAAATAGGAAGCTTTGTCCTCTTGGACCCATAGTGAGTGTAATATCTGTGCATGTATGCATGTTTGTTTGTCTGTATGAATGTGTTCCCCACAACAACAAGAGCGACAGACTGCAACATGTGTTTGCAGATAAAATGAGACAGGAGAGGGCATCTGAAAAGCCAGTGTGCAGTTTAGAAATACAAAGTTGAAATGAAACTTGAATGATCAAAGTGAATGAAGCTCTCATATTATGCCTTATGCTCTCCCTTTGCATGAATGTGATCTCATGTTGTACTATGTGTGACAGTATGTGGGGTGAACCCCCGTGAGAGGATAGTGTATCTCTACACTAGTGCCAGTAGGAGCTGCCGTACATTTATTGTACTTGGCAATAAAAGGAGTTGTTTTTCTAATATTGATTCTGTATTCTTTATGCGAGGTCCCATATATTTACTGTGTGGGTGAGTTAGCCCTCTGTGTCTCTCTGTCACGTTTTACTTATGTCACAGCACAGAGTCCTTATACATTTCATATAATTATCAGTAAAAACATTACCTCTATAGCTAAATTAGTTACAATTTTACAGCTTTTAAATGGCCTATAAATCTTATTTGACCAAAACTGCACTCACAAAAGTGGTGAGTGAAATCCTGTTTGCTATTGATTAGGTTTATTACTAATATGCACTTGGTGATATTGCTACTTAACCCAAACTCACCTGTTGATGCAGTCCACTGTAATAAACTCTGAGATCTCAGAGTATTGTAATGTGGACTGATGGACCACAAAGGTCTATTCTGGGCCCATTGGTGTTTTCTATTTCCATGTGAGCTCCTGGTAGAATTAACCCTACATTTGGTATTCATTTTTGCCTGTGATTGCTGTGTTAGTGACACACAACTCTACCCAGGTGTTGAACTGAAACAGATAGACGTGAGTTTTTCTTAAACTATACATGCAAAATTTTGATATTTGTGTTGTTTCCCAGAGTCCCAACATGAAAAATCTTGGCATTACATTTAGTCCTGCTCTCATTCAAGTCACATCACTAAAACCTGGTTTTCATAATCTTAAATAGCACTGAAACTGTTAGCAGCAGATGTGGAAACCTTACTGCACACATACTTGTATTACTGAGACTTAATTGTTACAACATGATTATTAATTATAAAGTTGATGCCGGAAACTTGACAACAAGGAACAAAAACAAGGAAATTTGTCCACACGGTGTCTACATCCTGTCCTCCCTACATGGACTCCCAGTAAATGCCAGATGTGATTTCAGGGTGCTTCTGCTAACATTAGAAAATATTACACGGGTGTGTTTTGTCCTATTTATCTGATCTAAATGCATTATACATACCACCAAGTGCCCTCTGATTTCATGATGCTCTACTTAACTCTCAGCAGTTTAAACATCGCAGGCAGGTTTTTTCTGGCTAAACTCTTTTCTGTGGAACGCCCTCCCTGCTGTGATTAAAGAGGAACATTCTTTTTATGTCTTTAAATCCAGGACATAAAACAATAATTTTCACTATCATTAGCTTAACACAATTATTGAGACCGACTCAGTCTCTACCTAGCAAAAGCCAAAGCGTTGACTACTAAATTAGTGCTAGTTCAGTTTTTGGCTGATAAAAGTTTAGTTTGTGTCCTGTTTTCCTGGTCTGTGTGCACCTGCTCATTTATGTTGGTCTGTGTGAGTGGGAGTCAGTCAGTCACGGATTTCCAGCTGTGTGTATTGGTGTGTCCTCTATTTCTTTTCATTTCAGGTTGGACCTGTACCGGCAGCATCCTTTGTGTTGCCTTACTCTTTTCCCTCCTGGCCTCCAGTGGTAGTTGCTGTTTGTGTTGACATCTTTTCACTGGACGCCTTTCATAACCTTGATGGTGACCGAGTTGGTGCTGATGTTGTTTATGTTCCAGTTTGTTATCAGCATTTATTTTTTGATACACACTCCCAGCACTCTTTGCACACCTGACCGTCCTGGTAGGGAAAATAATGCAAATGCAAAATACAATAGTATGGCTTGGTTGTTTGCTTTTTTGACTTGAAAGAAGCAGTTGAAAATGTATAGACAAAGGAATGTGTAGTAGTATCTTTAAATTCCAGTAGGTGTCCCAAATTGAGATTATGCCAGACAATGAAAAAGCCAGAAATTGAGCATGGATATTGCTGAGCAACGCTATCAACGCCCACAGACAGTCATTGTTTTGTCCAATGCGGGTCAGTAAAACCTTACTTATTTCCCCTTAAAACCATGCAACATTTTCAAGTGTGATATTAGTAAAGACTTCAATGCCAGTTTTTAGGAACAGGCACAAAAATTCTGGAATTTGAATTTCACGTGGTATCAGTTGTTTGTGATCAAGTCTGCAAAAAGGCAAAGTTAATCAAAAAGACTTTCTGAAATGTCTATGGACAAAATGAATGGTAAAGTTTGCTCTGCTGCCAGGGCCACTGACAATGGGGGCAGGAGCATTTCAACATTACTTCCTTTTTGTGCCTTTTTATTGTGATTGCATCCAGTTGGTCCTGCATCATCGCCACCTGTTCCAGAGTGAAACCAGGCCGTTTCTCTCAAATAAGTGAGGATAACTGAACAATAATCTGTTTTCTGATGGACTTCAATAGCTTGGTGAAAGCAGCCTGCTAAACACATTTTTTCAGCTTTGCTGAGATTTCCTCGAATTTTTTATATCTCCTGCAGTACAGCAGGTTCACCAGTCTCCAACTCTTGACAATACGCATTGACCTGATGCATGTTTTCCAGTGATGTGTAATGCTTCATTTAATAAAGTCCCAATCTTAACCTTGTAATGATGACCTTCTCTCTATTGTTTGTGCCCCTATAACTACTAAAGAACTGTTTGTATGTGCCTTTTAAAGAGTATATATGACAATTTTGCCCTTATTTGACAGCAGTCTTCCTCTGGAAACAGGAAAGGCGGGGAGAGAACAACGGGTGGCATGCATAACGGGTGACTGGCTGGATGTGATAATATAAATCCTCCATGATTTCAATGTACAATCAATTTAATTCACAAAATCAAGCATACTGTTTCATTTTTCACTTTAAAAGAATTACAATTGGACAAGGTAGTAAAGCTGCTTGCTACCGCTGCTATATGATCTGTTGTCATAACGCAATATTGATGGATTATACAATAAAATAAATACCAATCAATATCATGCAATTGTATAATGTATGTACAACTGTATAATGCAAAACAGCGAAAAAATGGACATGTCATAGTTGTGGGTTAGAGTTAGTGCGTGCCCGACACAGAAGAGCTGGGCAAATTAAATTGATACGGGATTCTTTTCCTCAACCAGTGATCACTGACATGAGAGTACCGGGCACTCTGAAACTTTTAGTTGCCATAGCTACTATGGAAGTATTACATACGTGTGTTCATTTCTCCCATGTTTCCGACAAGACCATAGAACGCGGCATTGGCCTACGCTGTGTCACGTGGAAATGTCAACCAATGAGCTGCTAGATACTTGTTTCACAAGCTAGTTACAAAACCCTCCTCGTGGCGCCAATATTATTCTTCCGGAACCTCTTGTGTTATCTAAGTTGATGTAATTCATGTGCGGGTGTACTACTACCACCACCACTACAACTTCTGCTGTCTTCGAGAAATTAAAACCACTGCTAGAATTGTGCTGCCATGGCGACTGAAATTATAAAAGACGAAGATCTGATGAAGATTCATATCTTAAAGGTAAGTGTATTGATGTTTTGCATGTAAGTGGAGAATAATTTTAGCTAAGTTGTTTATGTTTCTAATGACTTCAGGTGCTAAAATGTTAATAATTTAATAGACTGCCTGACATAAGTACCATTTATAAGTGTCCATCCATCGGAATGTTTACATATTGGTTGTTTTATTAATATTGCCACTTAAGCTACATTTGTAACGTAACATATCTTTAAGCAAAGGAAACAGTTAGTGACGTAGTTTTTTGTAACCCTGTTGATTACCTAACATAAACTCCCTAAATAAATCTATAAAATGTCAATACATTTATAGGAAATGACGCCTCCTGGGCCCAAGGACTCAGATACAGAGGTGCCAGTCCGACGTTCAGATCGACAGAAGAAACTCCAGTCCACACAGGGCGAGGGGGTCCTGGCACCTAAACGCCTCAACTACCCCTCCAAAGACGATGCTGCTGAAAAAGTAGTCAGGAAGAGAAAGGTGAGGTGGTCTCAGATACATTCTCATTCTCATGAAAAACATTAGGCACCTAACTGACATTTTTGTTATGAAGATTAAGCTTAATTACAAGTTTGGAAATTTTTGTCTTACTAGAGAACAACTTTGAAAGAGAAAACAAGTGAAGACAAGAGTCAGAAGAAGGGCAAGGTCAAAAAGGAAGATGTTGAGAACAGTGATGTGGAATATGCATCGGTAAGTTGTAAAGCCCTGCACAGTTTGTTGTGTTCATTAACGGAGTAGCAAGGCCTTGTTTTAATTCACAACAGGTCTTAGTCTTGTGTCATTCATCATACTGTACAAATGCAGCATGCAGAAACGTTTCTCTGCCGCTGCTAACATTACTCCATAAAAAATGTGTGCCATGATTAAGTACTGAGCCATATCATTGGAAATGGATTGTGCAGTGTAGCTAAAGGCATCCTCAATCCGTTTTGTCAACCCCTGAACATTTTATTTATTGAAGATACCAATGCTCTGTCTGTGTTTATTACAGGATGGACATGGAGGGCTGTCTGCATATGAACTGGAGCGCCTAGAGAACATCAGACAGAACCAAGCCTTCCTGTCTTCCATCAGATTATTTCAGGTGGGCTGATAGATGGAGCAGTTACAGTGGTGTCATTTTTTGGCACAAATCCAGGGACATTTTTGATTTGTGAGTGTCATGTCGTCGTGTGTGTCGTGTCATTTGTGAGCGCTGTCTCTGACTCAGTGGGGTCTAATTATTCTTATTCTCTGTCAAAAGGCAACTGAGGATCTGAGACAGTCGGCATCACCAAAGCCGAAGCCGTCACAGAGGGGTCTTATGAGGTACAGTCCACTGATGAACTTCTGCACGCTGATGGGAATATCTGTTCTTTAGTGCAGCGATTAAAGGGGCATCACACACGACTGGGGGCTCTTGGGGCCCGTTGAAGTTTGACCAAATATGATAAAAATCT
>OMKZ01034707.1:0-10497 GCA_900302535.1 Neoniphon sammara | reverse complement strand
GATATAAAGTCAGATTTCAGTGCCTTGTTGTGTTTCCTGTGCATGTACATGACAGCAACCTTCTCAATGTATTGAGCATGGCATTGCCAAGTAAGACACTTAAATGTGAACGAGTGCAAACTGTTGTTTTGTCTGAGAGTTTGCACTGCATGCTGCTCACTAAAAACTGAAGTATGAAAGCAGAAAAAGTAACACATTTATCTATATACATCACCCAACTACCATACTGTGATGTCAGCTATGTTCTGTCCCACATAAGTTTAATTTTTATCTGACAGTGGACTTGTTTTGTATTTGTTTTGTTTGTCAAAAGTGTACATTGAAAATGTCAGCTCTTAGACAAGGCCAAACTTTTCTTGGGGTCACCGTAAAACAAAATTTTTGTTGTGGCAGGTCTAAGGCTGCTGTGAGAGAAGTGCTGCCTCCTCGCAAATCCCTACGTCTCCAGAATAAAGAGGCAGAGATCCTCTCGCTTCCCCCTGAACCTCCGAGCTTTTTCACTCCTAACCAGGTAAGTGATGGACTGTAGTGATTAGTTTTAATTTCACATGACCCACAAGAATTTTTTCTGTTATTATTATTATTAGCCTACACAGAGTATCAAATTGATATATTATTTTAATGAACACTAGATTCAGTTTGAGGTTGTTTGACAAAATTACAGTCCTGAGTTTTAGTCTTGTTTCTTTTTCCCCGCTCTCTTACTTGCTTGCTCCTAATTTCTTTCTTTCTTTGCTGGCTCTTATTTCTTTCTTCTCCCGCTCCATCTCGCTGTTTCTCTCTCTCTTTCTCTCTCTCTCTCTCTTGCACTTTTCTGTCTCACATGAAAGTCTGAGGCAGCATCTAAGAAGCCTCCTGGCCCTCTGCCCATGGACCCAGTGAACATGGAAGAGGGCAGTCGACTGCCCCCACAGCTTCTTGAGCTGTGCTCTGAGGTAGGAGTCAGCCATCTACTTTCAGCTGTGCAGAGGTGGGGACTCAGCAGGGTTTCATGTTTCAGGGTTTTGGGTCACAACAACTCCCAGTGATTACTGGCTTTATGTGTTTCAATGTGTTCTTCTCATCACGTCCTTGAAATTTTAGTAGTTGCAGCTCCCAAGTTCACGATGCCATCAGGCTGGTAGCTCTCCAGATTGTCTTTACAGTGATCTGCCTCTCCTCACGGCCCTTATTGGAGCAAGAAATCTCTGCCAGTGCTGAACAATCCTCTAAACTTGCTTATTGCTTGTCTTCCAGATTTTACCTTTTTGATAAAATAGCAAGTGAATACAATGCTGTATAGCCGCTGACTTGTAAGATCCAGATATTAGACTTTATCATCAGCACTTGGATGCAACATAATAGTTATGTCTAGTTGTCTTATGGTGAAATTTATTACATCTGAATCTCCAACAAAATCTAACCACCTGACTATTCGGCCAAGGGTCACCTGCCCTCAATCAGTTTATAACTTTTTGAGATACCTTGCTGACAGACAGGCAGGTGAGTGAAAACATGACCTCAGTCTGAATTTACTGGCAGAGGTAATAATTGTTGCTGCTTGTACATGTCTCTTGGTTTAACCATCCATCTAATGATTCTATTTTGTTACAGCCTAATCCAGTATAAGAATCATTCAGTAAATCATGAAATGTTATCTTTCTATACACAGAACTCCACAAAAGAAGAAAAGATGCAGCCTGATCTGAAAGAGTAAGTTTATGTCCTGCAATCTGCCGTTTTAGCCTGCTGCCCAACCTGCAGTGAGGTTGCTGCGAACTCTACTTTGAAGGGAAAACAGCTGCATTTTTAGGCCACTGCATTCTTAATAGTAGCTTGAGGAAATTGTTGAGAGGGTTCATCCAAGTGGGGGGAAGAAAATTGATTGTTTGATTCTTTATGCAGATACCGCTGTGCCCTTAAGACCATGAGGATAACTGAGGACAGAGTGGCCAAAGTGGTGAAGGATCGCATCTTCTCTGCTGCCTTCCACCCCTGCAGCAGCAGTCTGCTTATGGCCACAGGAGACAAATGGGGGCGTGTAGGCCTCTGGAACGTGGTGAGTCTCATCACTTTGGTCTTAACAGTTTGGTGCTATACATCTTTATAAAAGTTTTTTTGGGGGGGACACCGTTGGGTCTGACAACTGATGTAACATCAGTCACTGGACGTTTTGAAATAAATAACACAGCCCTCAGTAACACGACTTTATGTTACATTTACAGTTACAGTTGGCATTTAGCAGATGTTTTTATCCAAAGCGACGTACACATGAGATTTTAATACAGATGTCACCAATAAGGATCATTAGACAAGCAGAAAATCTGCATTAGGGACTCACTCAAGTGTGCTCTCGTGTTTCCATTTGTGCTCCTTTAGGGTGGTGGTTGGGGTGATGACGGCGTGCTGCTCTTTGAGCCCCACAGTCGACCAGTGAGCTGCATGGCGTTCTCCAGCGCTCATCCCACGCACCTGCTGAGCCTCAGCTATGATGGATCTCTACGCTGCATGGATGTCGAGAAGGCTGTCTTTGATGATGTAAGAGAAGTTTTGTACTATAGAATTATTACTATTATTATTACTTTTGCTTTGTTCTTTTTGAGTTCTTAAAAAGCACCATGCCATCGTTTTGCAGCTTCTTCAGATACAGTGCCTTAGTGTTTCCTGGTGGTAATTAAATGTGTTTACAGGTCATACTGTTTTTCTGTGTCTGTACATTAAACCCCCTGGATGTAAACACTCTAACTTTTCTCATTTTCTTCATCCCTCTAGGTGTATGACATTGAGGATGGCCTGAAAACCTTTGACTTCCTGTCACATGACTGTTCGACACTGGTTGTGGGAGACTGGTATGGAGATGTTGCCATTGTTGACAGGCGCAACCCAGGGTAACGTCATCATTTTCATAAACGTTTTGATTATTTTAATTAATACTGAAAAATGTAACATTTCTTAGCTCTTTCCCACGCTAAAGAACATCAAGTGAAGAGTGTGAACTGCCTTTCCTCTTTTTCTGTAATCATTATTGTGAGCATATAATTATGTGTTTTTGTTTGAGATAGGTTCACAGTTGTTTTTAGTGTCTCACTTGTATGTATTTTCTCTGCAGTAGCTCCCAGAAGTCGCTCCACAACCTGGACACTAAGAGCATTCGCTGTGTCAGTGTCCACCCTCTACACAAGCAGTACTTTGCAGTGGCAGAGACCAAGTATGACTCATACTGTTTCATTCATATCTTCTCCAGAGCAGTAATCAGACTATCCATAGTTTCCCATCAGTTGTTCAACTGGACTGCCTGCTTCAGTAGTCCGTTCAGTCTTTTAACTGTGGCAAACCGGTGTTTTCTTCTTCTCTGTAGGGTTGTGAGTATTTACGACAGTCGCTGTCTGAAGAAGACTAAGAGCCAGGCAGTCTCCCAGCTGCTTGGCCACTCTCTAAGCATTTCCAGTGCGTATTTCTCTCCTAGCACAGGGAACAGAGTTCTCACCTCCTGTATGGACAACAAGATTAGGTGAGCACTTTAAACAAATGTGCTGTGCTATGCTAGTTTTGGATTGAGGGCTCTAATTAAATGTGGATCTCTTTATTTTTCTCACAGGATATACGACACCTCTGCGGTGACCACCAACACTCCTTTGCTGACAACCATCAGGTACTTTTCTCAGCAAAGTTGTCGTGACCTATGACTGACCGAGTGACTCATAAATTACACAGTCCTTTGTCAGACAAAAGACTAACAGGAAGGAAAATAAAGCAGGTGTAACAGTCATTGTGCATTATGTACAGTGGAAAGAACACGCAGAAAGCCAATGCTGGTGTTTGCACACCATTACTCATTACAGTGGGTCCATGCAATATATCTTTACTAGTAGTGCACAGTGCAGTCTCAATCAAGCTATACGTTAGAGGTGTAACAATTAATTCATTGCATTAGTGCATCAGTTTTAAATTCTGCCGAATCAACTGCATCGATCTGTTAAAAGAAATAAATTAATACATTTTTGTCTTACAGGAAGGCTAAATGAATGAATTACTCTGACTTTGGCCTGAAGCAATGTGAAATGTGTGCATTGTGAAAAAAAAAATCTAGATCTATGGTGATTTAATAGAATAATATGAATTGTGTGAACTGCAGCTATTCTGTCAGTTTTTATTTTATTAATTTTTTAAAATAGTGTTAAAGTAATTCCATAGTCTTTTCTGTAGATTTTTTTTTACATTACAGAGGAGAAAGGAATCTCATATTATGCCACATGTTCATCTAACTAATTCAGAATTTTGTCTATTCAGTAAAAGTATTTTATAGAACTGCTCACTCAAATCATGTTTACAAACTCAATTCAAATTGAATCGTTCTGAAAAAATTCAGATGTAACTTGTTCAACGTGCCTTTACTTGCAGACATGACATGCACACCGGCCGCTGGCTGAGCAAGCTGTCAGCGGTGTGGGACCCTAAACAGGAGGACTGCTTCGTGGTGGGAAGTATGGAGAGACCCCGCAGAGTTCAGGTGTTCCACGAAAGCGGCCAGCTCCAGCACACCTTCAGGGATGATGAGCACCTCACCACCGTGCTCTCCGTCACGGCCTTTCACCCCACACGGAACGCCTTGCTGGGGGGCAACGCCTCCGGACGCCTGCACGTCTTCACTGACTGAGACACAAGGACCAAAACATGTACGAACACGGCCAGTTAGCCTTCTGCAGGGAAGAATGAGCAGGAAATTGTCACAACCAGTCATCAATAGGGTGTACAGCACAGGTGCAGTGGAGACAGACATCTCACCTGTGCAATAGACCTTTTGTTTGCAAAGCACGCATCATACACTCACATCTGACTAGTTGTGGCAATACTTTCTCTTGCATGTTCTTCCTTTTGGTTTACATTTATGTCTGAGAATTTCTAGATGCTCACAATACTGGAGCCACAGTACAGTTATCATCCTTCTTAAGTAATAAAATGTCAAATTAGTTATACTCTGGAAGTCTTAGTTTCAAGAATATCAATCTGTGGCCTGAACAGCTATCAGTCTTGGAATCAAGTTTCACAACGCTGATTTTTTCCCCCCTCTTTTTAGCCAAATTCACATGCAGTGCTGCATTTGGTAGGTAGTCGGGCAGTGTGGTACAGTCCGTTTAGAATTGATTTGGCAGATTAGTTATTTATGAAAGCCATGGAGGCGTGATGCATTACTTATTATTACTGCTGATGTCAGAGGTGCAGGGAAACATCACAGCTTCAGAAATAATGGACAGCTGTCAAGTGTCGGCACTGTAAAAAGTGACTGTTCAAAGATAGTAGTCTGTGTGTGTGCGTGTGCGCTCCATCCATTGCAGTGTCATCCTCTGAAGGTTTCACAGAAGCCGGCCAATAACCAAAATAGTTATGGGTAAAGCAGTTTTATTCTCTGAGGCGGATGGACGTTCATCACAGTTTGAGAATCCAAATTGGCTGTAACTGGACTATAATAAGTGGCTGTCAGGATGTTCATTGTGTAGATGTTTTGTGCTTTGTGTTTGTATTTTTTCTTAAGTGTTTACTACATGAATCAGATAAACTGTTACTATAAAACGTATTGTGTATCTCGAATAGAATAAAACATTTTTATACTGCTAATCCTGTGAGTGTGATGGCTCAGCTTTGGGAATGCCAGTGGCAGTGTTGCAGTTAATACTGTAGATGGCAGTGTTGCACCATAATTGCACTGTGTGTGTGTGTGTGTGTGTGTGTGGCCAAGTGTACCTCAGAAAATACTGCATTTAATATCGCTGAAAAATCTGACTTTTGAACAGTTGGTAGCAACAGTCTATTGTGACTATAAAATATAAATCTAGGAGTGGATCTGGGACATTTATACCCTCATACAAATTGAAGCGTACACTCAAATCTCAACTTCAGTAGCCAGATGAAGTGCCAGATGTTTAAAGAATATATTATATTTATTGATAAATTAATTGAATACACCAGTCTTCAGTGTGTGATTGGAAATAAGCAGTCTTGTTCAGAGGTAACAAAATGCAGAACACATGCTTACAGAGACATCCATATGCATGGCCATGGTACAGGAGGGGAGCACAAGGTTGAGGCCATATTCCTGTGTACATAACTCACTGACATGAACACAAGAGTCGCCTGTGTCATTGGAACTGTGAGCCCCTTTTCACCGTGACTCTGCGAGTGGTGTGAAACACAATTTAGCAACAAAGTCCAAAGATACTCCATGTACTGAACTTGAACCCCATGAAGGACAATTCAGGTGGTCAGGTAGTTGAAAAATGCTACTTCTTGTGTTGATTGGCTAAAAATACAAGCTGTTCTGCTACAACTGCAGTAAAACCTGTTTTCAAGTCCGGTGAAAATGGGGCTACTGTCTGAGATGTTTTACATGTACTTCCACAAGAAAAACAATCTCTAATCTGTTGTTTTGTATGGAAAACAAGGAAGAGCACTCTAGGCTTACCTGCTGCAAACAGGATTTAAATTAAAATGAAGTTGTGACACTAGAAATTTTAGAGATGTGTCTCCTGCACTGCACAGCGGCACTGGTGTGAGTAATCTGGAGCACGGCCCGTCCTTCCCTTCAAACATGCATCTACAGGCATTTTCTTTTCTTTCTTTCCCTTTACGAAGAATTCAAAATAAACACTTTGCATGTAGCAGAGAGAGCAAAATATTACTTTGCTGTTGAAGATTCTTCCTATTAATTTCTATATTATCTGTTTTTAATTACTTATTGCTCAAATTATGTTGTATAGTTTGTCATACACATAGAGAGAAAATGAGAATTCAAGGTATATAATACCATAAGAGGTATAAAAAAATGTCAATTTTCTGCCTTGACTGGCCATTTCCAGTTATTTTCATACACAATCACTTTTCATCAAACACATCCATCAAGAACCACCTAGCACCATCTGAAAATTCATTAAAGCACATACATCAATAAGTTAATTTATCAACTCTGAAAAACAACCATAAAATATGAGGGATTTATTAAATATAAATATATCAAACAGTCGATATGTCTGGTACTCTAACTCCATCCACTCTGAACTAAGAGAAAAAATAGACTGAGAACAGGTTACTTAATTTTCTTGTCATTACATTGTTTCTGAGTTAGAAAATATCACTACTATACAAATTAAAATTTGAAACATTTAAAGCCTATTTATAGTTCCAGGGTTGAGTAGTCCTTTAGGGAGTCTCGAAACAAACTAGCCTAGTCTGGAGTGTTTTTCAGCCTGTGAGGATAAATCTTATATACTCAGTAGGAGAGATCTGAGTATTCATACACCTTTCCTTAGTGCCACACACCCTGTAGAGCAAGCTGCATACTGGCTAAGGTGTATCCTACAACTTCAACCAATCACTATCCTGAATCATTTTGTTGCTGCATACAGAGTGTGTCCATTTTTTGGGGGGTATAATTGTTGTTTACCCACTGTGGGACCATGGCACGCCCACCTCCTGAACTACGAGCGACAGGCTTGTGGAGGTGAACCTCTGTTGACACAAAACAATCTGATTTACAGGAACAGTTCACTAAAAACACAAAAACAAAGAAAGAAAGAAATTCCCACTTACCTCTATCTGTCCAGACAGTTTGTGTAATTTGGCGAGGTTTCCAGTCTGCCACAGTCTTCCCCATCTCCTGGCACCCAAAGAGGTATTAATTTGTGGAGCTCAAAAATTTACCTGTGAGAAAGTCCACAGCAGGAGTTCTCTCCAAAAACAATGATATGGATACCCGACATAATCCACAGCCCTACTGGGGACTATTTCCTGTCGAATTACACCAGCAAACTGTACCTGTCTGCCTCTAAATAGCACTTGCTGGATAGATACCGTTGGGGATGTTCTTTGGTGGGAAATAGTTCCCAACAAAACTCTTCACCTCTGGGGGCGCTGGCTGATGCCGGTATCCATGTCATTGTTTGTGTAAAGAACACTAGATACTGAGTTTTTCTTATGTAAATATTTGACGGTTTGAGCTCCACAAATGAATACCCACCCAACCCCAATGTCCTGGGAAGAGCACAGCAGACTGGAAACCTTGCCAAATCATACACAAACTATCTGGATGGTGTTAGTGGGAATATCTTGATTATTTTTTTGGCATTTTGGATGAACTGCGCCTGTAAAAAACAAAAACAAACAAAAAACAAAAAACTTTTTTTTTTTTAAACTTATGCTGTAGCTTGTTCCGGGCTGTTAAAGATGCACTGTGGGTGAGACCGGTGAAATTACATACAGTAAGGCTAGAGAAGGACAGCAGTATTTCCATCTGTTGACCCAAACCAATCTTCTGCCAGAAATGTCAGAGACAACAGAGGTTTCTTTGGTAGGTGTGATGATGTCAGAAAACTACATTAAGACGTAAACATGACTTATCTCTATCTCTTGTAAGCGAGTGCTAATCTGACCCACAGAGCTAAAAACTACATATCAATGGCAAACAAAAAGAAAAAAAAAGTTTAAATTCCATTAAAACTGACTGTAAGGAAATCTCTCAATATGATAAGGACACATTAATTTTTACAAAACGGAAACAGGTTTTCAATATATTCAGCCTTTACAGGTTAACTAGATAATGTATTCTCAACACACCAGGGCTAAACAAAGTGAGCAGACCTACACTCAACTGGGTCTTGAAGCAAAAACAAATATATTAGCTTTCTTAACTGTATACTATGGGAAAATATCACTAAATCTCATTTTAGAGTGCACTTTACAAAGGTAAAACGACGTCAAATTCCCCATCAAGGAAAGGATCTTGGATTTTATATTAACAGTATTGCACATAGAGTTAAACTCCTTCTACAGTCTAGAGTGTGGAAATTGAAGTGCTCACCAATGTTTCTCTATCACTACATCGCTAGTTCACATAGTCCCATCACCTTTACATCTAGGTTTGTAACACTGTAAAAGTAACTACGCCCCCACTGACAATTTGTCCTTAGACGCACAAATTCATTGTAATTATTAGAATTGTTTGGCTGCAATTTAGTGAACTCCAAAACATTACACTTCTTTTACATGTATACTTACAAAGATTTAGTTTATAGTCATTGGACTATACAAGACAAGTTTAATGTAGCTCTAGTGTCTGGACAAAAATAGTAACGTGAGCACAGGGTTGATGTATGTCTAATGTGTGACCATACACCAAGTCACAGTACAAAAATAATCTTTCAAGCCTTCTTACATGACAGTGTCTGCATCAGACCTGGGTCAAATAGTAGCTGCAATAAACTCTTAGCCTTTGTTGTTTTTTTTTTTTTTAACTTTGTGAAGTACCAGATGGGTGGTGTTTACCACATCAGGACAATTCAAGCAATGTTAGGTAAGTTGTTGAGCACTGAAAAATATACTAAATTGATGTTCACATTCTTTCTTGTGATTGTCTGAACTTTCTGGCGTTTGTATTGTTCTGTGTGGCAAAGCCCGCTTTAATCTGCCTTGGTACAATAAAACAAACCACGATAAATATTCACAATTATTTGACGAAGGTTTGGTCTACATTCAAGAAGTGCCACTTAAATTTTTCCCTTTCACACTTTCTCCAACCTCCAAATACTGGTACAACTGAAGAGAGCAGTTTTTAATCTCGTAGCAGCAGCCATAGTGAAATATTTCATTATCATGGATGTCTGTTGACTTTGAAATAAGAGAATGACATGAGCTAGACTGGCCCCCTTTGCTCTTTCTGTCCAAACTTTTCTCATCCCCTCTTCTGCAGTCAAGTCAAACAACACACCCCTACATCTCTGATCCCTCTATGTCTTACATCAATGTTACAACATATAAATTAATAAAAATTAAAGGCAACTGTTATCTGTGGTTGAACAGTGTGTTCTTTCCTCAAGTCTGTGACAGACTTGGTGTCCCTTTCAGTGTTTAATTAAACCCTGTTGCCGTGACTCTGTGTAAAAATAAAGTACCTTGAAATGACCTGAATTTGCAAAGTAAAATGTGAGTATCGATTCATTTCCTCGCAGTAATGATCAAACAAACAAAAAAAAAACAATAAAATAAAAGACAAGGCTCTTCAGGGGACAGTCCGTGGCTTGTGACAGGAACTCTGTCCTGGGAGAAGCTGGGTTAATGTTTGGATAGGTCTACTGTCTGTTCCTCTCCCTCCTCCCACCGTCTCTCCTGACCCGTCTTTATGTCTTGTGAGTGTCCCGTCTCCCTCAGTGGAGGCCTGTGTTGTTTCACTGAGTCTCTGTCTTTCACTCTGCCTCACTTGCTGATGAGGAAGCCCCCCATCCAGCGTAGCTTACAGGCGAACCAGCGCCGCAGAGGGCAGAAGTACTCAAAGTGGAACTGCTGGAACTCAGGCGTCTTGCGGATGTCCCTCAGGAAGGCAATGTCCAGCTCCGACTCAGTCAGCATGATGAGGAGCAGCAGCAGGGCGAACAGCAGTCCAATGGTGACCAGGAACAGACGTAACACGCTCAGGACGAACTTGTTCAGGTCCTCCGCGTCGCTCGGGGGTGACGACCTGCTACGGCCCCT
>OMKZ01034705.1:0-11025 GCA_900302535.1 Neoniphon sammara | reverse complement strand
ACTGGGTAAAAGGGAGATAAGCCCTGAGAGGCAGCCTCTGTCCCTCCCCGAGCCCCCAGGCCCCTGAGCCCCAAAGCTCCCGGGGAAGGAGGCGGGATGCAGGGACTCTTATCAGGCTGATAACGGCAGGCAGGAACCGGTGGCTCCAGGACCTGATGGAACAGGAAAAGACAAGTCAGCTTTACCAGAGGAGTCCGACTTGGTCTGGTCGGCCACATACACATAAAATACACATAAAAAAGATTTGACAGGAATTACAAGCCTTGGAAAGATTTTCTATCTTCTATGATAGTGATGTTTATTTATAATTTCTATACAGGTTATCACAGGCACATTTGAGCAGGTAGAATATACCACTTGTGTATACTAAGAATTTTAGACCTGATGAAGGACCTGAAAAAGGTACCATGTAGTAAGGAGTACAGGTTCTGAACTCACCTAACATTGATCTGCATGCCTGTCCCAAATCATAAATACTGGCTGAACATGATACGATGCATACCTAGAAGACCTTGCATCCCAACCTGATGTTCACAAGTTAGGAACCATGCCCCTTACAGTGTTGGATTTAGTTCACATCAACTGCATAAGGAATGCTGAGGATTCTCAGAGAGAATGAATGGAGATCCTAACATCCACTGACAAGTAGAGCTGGTCAGAGGAAGAGTGAATGTGTCTGTTATGATTTCTGGGTTCCTGTGGCTGGGAAGAGCCAAACCCACAGATATTTGGGGATTTTCCTCAAGCGATTGATACTGATTTTGTCCATAGCTGTCAGGGATACATTCAGACTAGGTATTTCCTCCGTGCACATGCACACCATTAAAAACACTGCAATCGATAAGGTATGAGATCTGTTTTTTCATCATGAAAAGGATATAGCAAGTAGAATCGACTTGGACTTTGAGCCAGTCCAATAGCACATACCCACACGCCCATTTACAGATGTTTGGCCATGATAAATCATCATATTAGAAGTTGTCAGGGGGTTAAAATCACTTTCACAAAGTATTTATCCCCCTTCCTTTGACATCTGGAATAAAAGCCAGATACTTTTGTCTCAAACCCAGACAAAGAGGAAACAGACACAAAGAGAGAAAGTAAAGAGAAAGATGATGATGGTGATGGAGAAAAAAAAAGGAGCAAGAGACAGGTATTTGCGAAAAGAAGCAAGGGAAATAAAAGTGGACTGAGCGAAAGACTTGAAAGGGCATTGAAAGCGAAGGAGCAGGCAAGGAAAAGAAAAGCGGTAATAGTCTGCTTTTGATCCTAGAGACATATCTGTACCTCCAATACAGGACAAGGCTGGATCTGGAAGTCTGTTCTAATGCTGTTATGCTGTTTGAGTCGGGATGTCAACAGCTCCAGCACTGGCACATTGCTATGACGACTGAGGCTAAGTGCTTTCCACTGTTCCCACCTGCCACAGGGTCGCTTGGCGAACCTTTCCTACCAGTGCCTGACTATGACCTCGTAAATAATGGTCTTTCCTGTTTTCTTTTGTACAGCGGTTTTTCAATTATGAGTCCTTGTTTTTCTCTTTGCCCTCCAACCCTTTTTTGTTGTTTGGCCCATATCATACCCTCCCTCCAAATCAAAACAATATCTGAAGAACTGTTTTCCATTTTTGGTGAAGAGGGGACCTAGTCTTCATTTGTGCCTTTGCTGTGAACTGTTTTTTTCTTTCCTTCTTTTTTTTTTTCTTAGAGACAGGTCCCCCTCCTGCAGATTCCTTAATTACAGCACAGCCCCCCTAGCAAAGTTTCCAATCTGATGCGGAAGCAAGCAGGGTTAGCAGTATTAAAGAAACCTTTCTAGAATTTGCCCCTTTTCTCTAAAGATAAAGCTGGTTATGATTTCCCTCAGCCATTTCAACCCTTGTTTTTCTCTTTAACTGCTCCTCTTTTAACAGCAAGGTGCTGCACATGAATAATCATGGGTAAATAAGACTTTGAAGAAAAATGTTGTAAAAGGAATTCTCTAGGCAATTCTTTAGGTGTTGACCTAGTAAAGACCCCTTGAGTGTTTTTCACATTCTGCATTACAAGGCTACGTTCCAGAGTCTTTAATCATTGCAGCACTTTTGTCATGTGAATGGAGTATTGCTGCACCAGATAAGTTCAGCATGTGTAGCTACAGGCTTTTGTGAGAATGAAAACCTGTATTTCAAGCGAATCAATCAAAGGAACCTCTTGATAGAAAATGTCAAAACTTACATTGTTTTACCTCTTGGTGATCCAATACATAAAGACAGATATTCCTCATTGCAGCATCAGAGCGTATGATTTCCAAACCAGACCTCTTTGGCTAATCTTAAGATCAGTGTTGAGTGAAGTAATCGAGACTCCTGGAGTAATCTCCTCTCCAGCCTCTTCAGTCTCCCCCCACGTGAAACCTCAACCGAGCTACAGGGGTATCTATAAATCTTCCTCTTGTTTGGGTTCGTCTGCAGGAGGCTCACTTTGTAACTCTGAATCACATCCTGAGAAACACATCCTGAGAGGTTTGGAGATTTTTAATATAGCAGGTGGAGGATTGAGCCACCTTCTCCATTTACTGTGTGAAGAAGAGAATCACAACAGGTACTTTATCAAAAAGGATCCTCTGACTTAGGCTGTCACTTGTAGAACTCTTTCACGATCATTTTTGGATGACAGATTTTCTTCTAAACTTATTTATCCAAGGTCTTTGCTAAGCAAATATTCTCTTGAGTTTAAGTGCCTTGCTCAAGGGCATTTCACTGAAGACGGAGGGTTTTCTTTATCATTTCATTCTCTCAGATTTCTTCAGATGGATCCAATCCAAACCCAAGCGTGCTTCTCTAACATTAAGGCTGCCATTGCACCCATTTTCTTCCTTTACTCTGCAATAAAAACTCAAAGAAAAAAAATCTGACAATTTGAGCAGGGACTTTATCAAAGGATCCCTATCATTTGTGTGTGCAATTTGACTGAGGCTTATATCATTAAACCTCGTTCACAGTAATTTTAGATTCTTAGATTATACCAGATAAGTACTGCACATGATCAGTCTGCAGGTGTAGTTTTACATGCATAGACTGGCAGATGCATGTGGGATTAGATATCAAGCTCCTCGAATCTCCTGCCACTGAGAGCCAACTGAGGAGCTACTGTCTTTTCCTGTGTCTGGCTTAGTCATCAGAAGATGAGTATGAAAGCTGGATTGTAACTGAAGAATGCAGGCGAGCAGGGCTGTGTGGCGTGCAGGAGGATGATGGATGGAGTGACATCATGGGGAGCAGATGAGTAGACAGACGGTAGATGTCTAGAGCTGAGGCACTAGTCTATCTGCCGCACCCTTACAAAGCTGCCCTTTTCCCAGCTTGCATTGCAGACCCATGGTTACTCACTACTGTATTCATGCCACAGCTGATAAATATAAAGACAGGAGATGGAGGAATATCTCAGTACGTGAAAACCACCAATTGATTCATTTAAATATTTGACTTGTGTAATTTGTAGTCCAGAATCCAAGTTAAAAAACAGTTTTCCCATAGAAAATACACATTGTTATTGTCTGTTTTTTCAAGAGCACTGTAATGAATGAATCTTCGGTGCCATTGGACATATAATATTATTGTGTGCTGATGTGCATCTGCTTCCAATTGTATGTGTGTCCATGCATATGTGTGTGTCCCTGCCTGTGTGTTTGATGTCTACCAGTAAACCTACAAATGTGCATTTGTGTGTGTGCATATGTGTATGTGTGCTCTGACACAGGAGGCTGGAGTGTGGTGAGTCTCATCTGGTCTCAGAGATCATTAGGCTCCTGTTCAGCGGGTCCAGAGGGAAAAGAGGCCATTACGGTTCACGGGGATCATCATTCGCCCTAACTACTGATCCAACCAACACATCCTCTCCCTGGGCGAATGCTCTGCACAGCGTTTGGTTGTTTTGATTAAACACACAATGTAACAGTGAATATTAGATGTTTAGCCCACTCAAGAGTGACCTTAAATCTCCTGATTAACAGCATTACAAGCTACCCACAGTAAAGAATGCAAAGGTAAAAAGCCACAGTGCTCCGACAATTGATGCAATAAATAATCCCTTCCTCCTAGAAAGCTGTTGTATAACAGATGGGTGCTAGGTAGAGAAAAAAGACCCAAGAAAAGAGTTCATCAAAATGACTAACTTTCCTAAGCTATTGCCACACAAACAAAACTATAAACACTTCTAAACTGGTATCATACATGCATATTCATAAATTAATGACTGCAAGCAAATTAATGCTGAAAAACAAAATCATTTGCTCCTCTGTGTATGGATGATGCATTCATTATCACATCATCAGATCAAATTCACATGGTGAGTAACAGTCACATGGCACATACACACATGAATATACGCAGACCAGTGGTGCCTACGCACACACACACACACGCACAGGCTCCATCCACTCAAGTGACAGTTCAAAGGAGAGGTTAATACGAGTTAATGGAGATGAATTGCGTGGTGTCCACTCCTGTGGCTGGTCGTCACCGCTGACGCTACGCAGATTCCAACCCATACGTCTCCATGTCTTCATCGCGCTGAAGCACAGACAGCTCTCTCCGCCGTGGCAGATCTCCATACACATATGCGAACTTCCATCCCTCCCTCCATCCCATGGCTGGTTTGCATTATTTTCTCCTTAGAGCAAAATGGGATCTTTCAGTGCGCGCTACAGTCGAGTGGCCTCTATCAAAGGCACTGCATGCCCTAAAACCCAACGGCAGTTTGATCATATTTTTCCTTTCTTCCATTTCCATCGTTAAAGGGGGGGTATTTCTGCTGGGTGGCCTGGGTGTAATGCTGTTGGATCATCTCTTGAGTTACAGTAGAGGTTTTAATCGTGCCAGTAATATACGGCCTACAGTTTCAGAGCGAAGAAATGTCATGGTCATGAAGAGAGTGTCCAAGGAGCTCACCACCCCCACCCTGTCCTCACACATACACACACACACACTACACATTAAAGGGGTGACGCATGAGCAAAGTAATATTGACCATGGATGGACACAGGAGAAATAGAGAATTTAATGCACTATGCACTTAGTATGAGCAATTACATTTTAGGGTTCCTTTTTCATCTGTCCCATTGGAGACTTTTTACCAATGTGCACCATAGCTCTGAGCTACATTTGAGGCATACCTGGGCCAAATAGTATTTGCAGATGATTTTTTTTTTAATTTTTTAACCTACTTGGAGTATCAGATAGGTGAGACTCTCCACAAATGGTAGAAAAATAATGCAACTTTTTTGTACTACTTTGTGATTTTCTGATGCAGAAAACCTATAAGAAATATTTGCACATAATAGACTGATTTCCTTTGTTGCCCAATATGGACTGAAGTTGAAAAATATGCCCAGATGCCTTGACCGCCTCCTCTGATGCTGCGCATGTGTGTCTTTTATATATCATGATAAAGATTTTATTTCCATTTCTGGAGAAAAAAGAGAATGAGTAAAATAGAATACTTTTTTTTTTAACTCTGTTCTCAAATTCCTCCCCAAAAATGTTTCTGGATTTTATTTCCCGGTCTGATTTTAATTGCTGGAGAACATAAAGAATAGATATGTGTTCTCGGGTGGATTCCAAATGGGGAATGCAAACTTCTCTCTTTCTTTAGGCAAGCTGTGCCAATAAGTATGAACAAACTTCTTTCTTTTTCAGTGATTGTATCCTCTGCAGTTGTGAATATGTTTTCATTTTCAAGAGGTTTAGCAGAATGAAAATCTTTCCACAGAGGTGCTCATACGGTATCATAGGAGACCTCCATGTTTCCTGCAGTGCGTGCTCTGCACTGTGTATGCACAATTACGTGCATTTGTCAGAGTAGTGAAATGCTATTCAATGCTTGGTTGCAATTCAATTTTTGTTTTTTAGAGAAAAGCCACATGGTTGAACTAACCTCAGCCCTTGACTTTTTACATTTGATGCAGGTCTCAAGCACATCTATTACTGAACCTTTGTAGGTATACGTTTAGATGCCTTAAATGCCAATGTGTGTCCATGTGTGAGAGCGTAACATGCGTGTTACTCACTCATTGGATTCCTCGAGTGAAAAATGACTGTGGGGGTAAATGAAGTGTGAGGCATCAGCTCCGAAGCAGATTCTCCTCTGAATTGATGTGGTGTGACTCCTAAACCGACTATGGAGTTTTTTGCCTTCGCTCCCACCTTTAGCCTCTGGAGGACTCAACTGGTTCTGTTTCATTTCAGCAGAATACCGCATATAGTGCTATTCCACACACACACACACGCACACAAATAACAAGGTGACCTAGATATAGTACCTTACCTTAAAAGAGGTTGTCCAATCAGTGGACATTAACTTATTACTGCAGCCTGTTAAAACAAATGGCTTGAGTGATGAACGGACAACTCAGATGTGCTGTATACCGCAGGTCTTTATGTATCTGGTGAACTGGGCCAGAATGAATTAAAGATGGAGCTGATGATTTGTGGCCTTCTCTGCCATTGGCGCATAAAAGTTTAATTGACAATTTAACATTGAATAATGTGTTGGACGCGAGCGCAGTATAAAAACCACTTCATCAGGTTTGGCACATAAAAAGTTTTGGCTGCCGCTTACGTCAGAGCGAACAACACTCTGTTTGAAGTTGAAAGACCAAAACTGAGGTGTCAGTCTGAGCGACAACTTCCTTGGTGCTGCAGAGACAAGGAGTTTTTTGTTTTTTTTTTGCAGCAAAACTGCAGCAATCTCTTCAATCTGCCAGGAAAAAAATATATCATGTCACTTTATTCGCCTCGTGACTGATGATTATGTCTCGTCGAATGGTTAGCTTTCATAGTATAGTCTGATTTTTGTTGGAGTTTCCCCAGTGAGAGTCAAACCCGGATCTGTCACGTCAGATATGCTGGTTTGATGTCTGTTGCAGATAGTTTCCCCTGACATACATTTTTTCAATTCATCACTGATAAGGCTTTGTGCTGTGAAGCATATTTGAAGATATCGTAATACACACTTTCACTTTATGTGTATGTGTGTGTGTGTGTGTGTGCAGTGCATTTATCTGTGTAAGTGTGGGGTTTTTTTTTTGCCTGCCTACCAGCCAGCCGTTTTGTGCTGTGTGTGTGTGTGTGTGTGTGTGTGTGTGTGTGCGTGCGGAGCCCTTGCATCAAACCATCATTAAGTCTCTCCCTCTATTTCACTGAGGCTTGTCCAAGAGGGGTGCTGTGATTAATGACTATTCAGGGTCTAATGAAGGCATGTAAAAGCGGGGGAAGTATTTCAGCGTGGCGCAGCGCTGGCAAGGCCAGGACCGGGTGGCTGCGTTCAAACTCAAACATGACGTGCCGCCCTCCCAGGGCCCATATTTCACCAATGTTTGACCTGCAGTTACTCATTAGCCCCTTTGAACTCTCTCTTGTCTGGGTGTTTGTTGTCCTTGGAGTCCATTATGCCACCATCATCATCTCCAAAGCAAGACAAACACATCTTGCGTTGCTATGTTCATTGGAGGTAAACAACAGGAACAAAGCTCTAGTATTAGGTTTGTTGGACTACACATATTTGTCATCCTTTGCTTTTGTATCACTTTGGCTGTTAGCGCTGTAATGAAATTTAATTATTTGACCAAGCATGTCACCTGACTCTGTTAGGTTGAGAGTTTCCTTCTGTTGCCTTGAAATAGAATCAATAAAGTCCATTTGTTGCTTAATATCAAAAGGAAATACTTCATTTATCTTGTGTATGTTGATGTATATATGTGTATATGTGTATGTGAGTGCATATTTGAGTGGCTTTCCTCATGTGAGTGTGTGTATTTGGAGCGTCCATCCAGTTGTATATGATGCATCAGTATTTTCAGAGTCGTGTGGTGACTGCAGTGGAAGTCTGGCTCTTCCAGGTTACAATGAGCCCAGCCATTAGTGGGGCAGTCTAACTGAATAAACAGCCATCAGTAGCACGCTGTGGGCTGGGGCCACCACAGCCACACTCAGCGCCACGCTACAGCCAAGAGTGGCATGGAAACAAAGCTAGTGGGCACTGGGAAACAGCTGCCACTCTCTGTGCCTGGCCCTGGCTCTGGCCTGGCATGGAGCAGCATGGCCATGCGTGGCGAAGGGCTCCGGTGTCGCACCCCTGCTGCATGATGGATGGAAGATCAGCTTTACCAACATGGAAACTGGGTTTGAAAAGGGAAAGACATGGAAACAAACAGACAGTTTCTACTGTGCTAGCCCGCTATACAGGCTCTTTGATGAAATTCTGTCCTTGTAAATCTGAGTTTATATGTGCAGCGCCACATGGTGTCTTTGGTGAAATGTTGATCTGTATCTATTATGAGAGCTGCTTCAAAGCTGCTGGATGAGCTTGGTGTAATACGTCCCAGATCAAGGAAGGCAGAGGCAAAGAGAAGAGGGGTCTGTGTGGTTTGCAGTGCAGCTGAGTTATAATAGTGCAGAGACAACCAGACACGTGCATAGTTTAGATGGGCCTAATATCAAAGATTGAGGGGGGGTTGGGGGGTAATGGGGACAGATTGTGTATTTTGGCTGAGGCACAGGGTGCTGCTGGGTAGGGAGAGGGGGAGCATATGGGCCGAATTCTGAGGGGGCTTGGCCCACCTTTATATGGTGGGCATGCAAAGACGGCCCCCTGAAGACACGTAGGCAATGCCAGGAATCTTCAGCCACGTAGTCGAGCCAGCAGCTTGGTATTGAAATCCTCGCTCGAAACCCTCCCTGCTGCCTTGGCTAAAATGTAGCATCTTATCCCCTCACATCCACTCTGCCCCAAACGTATTTCCACCCCTTCATTTCGTCTCTCTGCGCATCTTCAAAGAGGACCCCTCTGGTGATTAATCCATTTGAATAAGTATCTCTTTCCAGAGGACAAGATGAGCTAAGTGGCCACAAGGGCACAGGACGTGAGCGGAAAACCAAAAAGGACTGGCTGTCGTTGCTTGAAATCATATGGCATGGCCTGAGGTGGAAACGCTAGTTGTACCTCGCTTATCCACATGCAAGAAAATACACCCACACAGCAGCAGAAGACTCCCTTGAGACCCATCTTATTTCCTTTGATTTGATCTTGTGGTTTGTGACTGCTGACATCAGTGACCAGACACTGAGCAACTTGTTTGTGACTTGTTTTCTCCCAGGATGCTCTGCTTCTGTCATCGTGGTGCAGAAATTAGCACTCATGGATGGTTGGTGCGTGTTTGATCAGAGAACCTCAGTATGTGCACGTGGTTGTGTGTGTGTGCGGGTGTGTGTCTGTGTGTGTGAGTATGTGCACATGCTTTATTTGTATGTGTATATTTAATGCGAGGAATGATACGCTCACTCAGCAAAGCTTGAGTTGGTCTGAGGTCCAGCCAATGACTCATCTAATACCCATGTGCCAATAGCCACAATCTTGGGCAAACACATTTCATGATGCATGTGCACAGTGATAGAAAACAGTGTCTACCATTTAATAACCTCGGAGGACATACACGTCAATGCTCCTTTTTTATGCAAGGAGGTTTTTAACCTTGCAGACGAGATGCAGGCCATGTCGCATCATCACATTTGCCATCCCTGCATGAATTAAATTTTTATGGAAATAGCTCCCAGCCAGACTGAAAGCCAGTGCAATTGGGACAGGGATGAAAAAATAGAGTTAACATGACTTTGCAACTTCGAGGTGACATTAATGGGACTTGGGTTGAAACTGCTGAACCAGGTTTACCTGAAATAAGTTGGTGATGAACTTCTCCAAAGCCCGAGGGCTGTGATACACTGGGAAAGTTCTTGGCATGTGTTGTCAGCCAATTTTGTTAAATAGATTCCCCGAAGACTTTTTTTTGGGTCATTCTGATCTTGTCCGAATGACATCCCAGGCGCCGTGGTGCAGTGCTCTTTAAATATTGGGTCAGAACCATGTGTTAAGTCATGTCTGGGGATATTAGTGGCCTCAGTCGATTAAGATATTTGACTGGACAATTCTATTTTTACATGCAGCTACTTAGTCTAAATGTTGCTGTGAAATTCCTAAATCCCCCTGTTTGGAAATCAGTTAATGAAAACAGTGTAAGCTCACAATGGGCCAAAAAATGGATTCATTAATCTGCACAATAGCTTGCAAAACAGCTTAGACCATGAGAAAATTTCTCTCTTCTCAGTAGTCTTATCAAGTTAAGTCAATTGAAGTTTATTTATACAGGGTTTTTAATCAAAAACAAAGTTCATAACAAAGCACCAAAGGAGAAAATTGCAGAGTAAATGAGAGAATAAACACAACAGGAATTCAAGATATGAGCCCAAAGCTTGTGTGTATGCACTTTTTTTTGCATGTGTGTGTGTGCATGTGGGTGTGCGTGCATGAGTGTATGGCTGCTTCCCTTGTCTGACGGTGCAAAAGAACCAGAGATGACACGTGGCCGGCTATCCAAGTATGATACTGATATAACAAAGCAGACGCCTAAGAGGTCTGACACCATATTAGATATTTCCACTGTACACTTATATAAGCCTTTTCAAAGATTGTTTTAAAAAGGAACACCCAAGAATTTTCAGGCTGGCTTCATAGCCCAGAGGAGACGTGGGGTTTTGGCTGGTGTTTTTCTCTACTCAAATCACTTAGTGTGCCCAAATAGTGGTGTCTGGGCAGAACCGGGCTGGTTCCCATTTAGAGACAGCGGCTGGCTCCGGCCTGTAATTCGCAGAAGGGGAAACAAATTGCTCTCTGGTCTCTGTCTCTCCTCGAGGCCAGTTTATTTCATGCTACTTTGGCTCTGCCATTCTTTTCCTTGCGTGTGTCATCCTTCCAACTATTTCAAACACTTTTGAGGGCCATTACCATGGGCCTTTCAGGAGGGGTGAAGGGCGGGGCCGGCTGGTTACTTGGCTCACTAGTTGGTAGGAAACATGTGCCCTTAAAGAGCACACACACATGTGCATTTATAAGCATATACAAACACACATACACACACACACACACACACACACACACACACACACACACACACACACTCCCAAACTAAGTACCTCTGTAATGGGAGATCAGT